>CAUYLG010015934.1:0-23387 GCA_963573385.1 Cacajao melanocephalus
GGGAAGAAAAGCCAGATATAGGTGAAGGGGAGGAAAGCAGCAAATCACACTGCCACGTGTGTACCTATGCAACAATCTTGCATGTTCTTCACATGTACCCCAAAACATAAAATACAATAAAAATTAAAAAAAAAAAAAAAGGTACTACTTAGGCCCATAGTCACACTGAAAGAGACTGCTGTAACTGCCCATGAACTTTGCTTTCCCTTGGCTCTGCTGCCTCCTTACCACAAACAAGACTGTGACCACAAACGACACTGCAAAGGCACAGTCTGCACTCCACATCTTCCCTAAATATCTCAAACAAATATGAAGGAAAAAATGGGTGGGGGGAGGGGTCAAAGACACAATCTTACCAGCTGACATAAAACAGTGAATGCAGGACCATAATCCAGGGGTCAGCAAATATAAAAGAGCACTTAGTAAACATTTTAAGCTTTGCAGACCAGAGATGGTGCAGCTACTCAACTCTGCTGTTACAATGTGAAAACTGTCACAGATAAGACATAAATGAATGGACATGACTGCATTATAATAAAATTTTGTTTATATAAACAAGTGGTTGACCCACAAGCTGGAGTTTGCCGACCTCAGATTAATCTAATGCAATAAGCACCAATCAAGCATATATGTATGTGTAAAACAACAATGCTAGCTGCTGAGGCATATACAGCACAGCATCCCAGCCTTGCATTATGCTACAGGAGAATCAACCTTAAGTAACTCTGAAAAACAGGCAGACTTGATGCATATGATAACAGAAGCACAAACAACATTGAGAGGTCAACTGTAGAGCGTCTGAACTGCTGACCACGACCTCTTCTTTCAACATTCTTCCCTAATTCTGAGACTCCACACACTCTGGTTTTCTTCCGACATCTCTGACCAGTCTCTCACAGTCACTGCAAACTTTTCTCCACTGATTTGTGTTCTTTCCTAAAACATTGTTATTCCTCTTGGATGTAGCTTATGATCTCTCCTCTTTGCACTCCATAGTCTCCTTTGTGATTTCAGTCATTTCTAAGACTTCAAGTACCACCTACAGTCTGAAAACACATCACATCCACACCTTCCGCCCACATGTCCACAGTGAATTTCCACCTAGAGGAGCCACAGGCACATCAAACTGAGCAGGTCCAAAACTGAATGAATCATCTTCCTCTAATCAGTTTCTAGTCCTATGTTCCTATCTCAGCGAACAGCTCCATTATGCACCTAAATTAAAAACTCAAGCTTTCTCAATTCCTCCCCCTCCTTTTATTCTCACTGATCCCCATCCAACACAAAATTACCACTTCTGTTCAACTTTACTTTCTAAATCTCTCCACATCTACTCACTTCTCTCTTTCTTGCCATTGCTCTGAATCAAGGTGCCACCATCTCCTTCCTAGATTACTACCAACATCTTCTGTACAGATGAACCAGTGCCCAGTTTTGCCTCCCTCCAACCCACTTCCCCTACTACATAGGTATTATGTACAAGCCCACCAAGAAGTACAGTACAAACCCACCCTTTGTATTCTGCTTTATGATGTTGGGACTGGAAGTCTTCAAACTACATTTCCCAGACTCCTTTGCAACTGGCTACTTGTAACAATCTGTTAGTGGGAGCCACTGACAGGACTGGAAAGCAGAGGTGGAGAGAAGAAACTCTCTTCCTGTTTTCCACCTCCTGTCAACCTGTACAGTAGCAGATAGCTCTAGCTCCTCATGCTTTAAGCACTCTATGTACCAGCCTTGGACCCTCCCTTGATAGTGTGAGTACCAGCCAGAAGGCAATCCCTTCCCAGAGATCCAAAGAATCTCCTTAGCAATCAGCACATCAGCTCTATGGTAGCATCTATGAGTTTCTTGGATTAGCTAACATCACCCGTTCCCTTTTGTCCCTCCCAGCTGCATGGATGGCAGCTGTTTCCTGGAGTTACCAGTCTCTCTATATATAGCCTCTGCTTCCACTATTTACATTTTCAGCCATCCAGTACCCCAGATCCCCAATTCCTTATGTTAAATCACCTCAGTTAGTATCTGAAATACATACTTTGCTTCTCTTTTCTGACTGGACCCTGACTGATGCAGTACTTGGTACCAGGAGTAGTTCTAAAGAAATAGATTCTAAAAATGGGATTGTGGCATTGGTTTCTTACCTCTGACCTTTAACAGTGGTAACCTTCTTTCCACCATCTAATACATTCTCCACATGGCATCAACTGTGATTTTTCTAGAATGTCTGTCATCAACTCAATAGCTCACCACTGCCATCAGGACAGTGAGTTTGCTAAGGCTCTCAGGGTTCTAGAGCCACTATTTCTCTAACTTCTCTTCTTGATGCTACTTCCTCCTCCCTCATGTACCAAGCTCAAACCACTGTGAATGTCCTTTCTACTTTTTCAATCCCGTCACAAAGCTATTTCCCCAGCCTTGTATATTGCCCCTAGCCATCTCTGTTCATCCAGTTAACTAGTACTTGGCTTATAAAGCTCTTTCTCCAAGAAGTCTTTCTGCATGCAGCCTGAACTTCATCCATTACAGAGCAGTAATAATACTGCCTGTTAACACTGTGTAGTTGCCCCATACTCCCCCATGAAACCATAAATTCTATGTAGGCAGGGGCTTAGTCCATTCTGGTAGCTATTACAAAATTCTATATGGCCAAACGTGGTGGCTCATGCCTTTAATCCCAGCACTTTGGGAGGCTGAGGCGGGCAGATCACCTGAGGTCAGGAGTTTGAGACCAGCCTGAGCAACATAGTAAAGTCCTGTCTCTACCAAAAATACAAAAATTATCTGGGTGTGGTGGCACATATCTGTGGTCCCAGCTACTCAGGAGGCTGAGGCAGGAGGATCACTTGTGCCCAGGAGGTAGAGGTTGCAGTGAGCCGAGATCACACCACTGCACTCTAACCTAGGTGACAGAGTGAGACTCTATCTAAAAAAACTTCTGTAGACTAGGTAGCTTATAAACAGAAACTTATTTCTTACTGTTCTGGAGGCTAAGAAGTCCAAGATCAAGGCATCAGCAGATTTGGTGTCTGGTAAAGACCCATTTTCTAGTTCATAGATGGTGCCTTGTAGCTGTGTCCTCACATGGTAGAAGGAACAAAGCAGCTCTCTGGGGTCTCTTTTATAAGGGCAATAATCCCATTGACAAGAAATGGGATTTCTTTTATAAGGGTAATAATCCCATTCACAAGAAATCTGCCCTCATGGCCTAATGGGGACCTTCCCAAAGGCTCCACTTTCTGCAACCATCATATTAGTGATTAGATTCAACATGAATTTTAGATTCACATTCAGACCATAGCAGCAGGAACTATGTTTATCTTGCTCACAGTTTTAATCCCACATTGCAAGTGTTCAATCATAGTTTTTTTTTTTGCATGAATGGATGAATCCATAAATGAGAATGTACAGATTAATTCCTACTAAAGAGATTTAGAAATGCTTCCTAAAGAAGCTGGGATTTTTACAGTAAGCCACAAGACCCAATCTCCATTATAGTAGAAATTTCAAAGAAAATAGCATTATTCTTACCTTCCATGGACTTCCTAACAAAACTGGTAAAAATATTTTTCTTTTAAGGGTATCCAAATTATCCTACCTCCTAGAAAATAAAATTCTTGGGAATAAACTTCTATCTTTGGGATTAATTCATTGGCCAACCACATGAACAAAAAAACTACCTTAAAAACATAGTAACTAAATACCCTTGAATGTTTACCAGCCCATATCCTTCCCTTTTGGAGAACTAGTCTAATTCAATGTCTGTTCTAAAGTAAACTGTGTGCTGAGATCCCAATAAACTTTCTTTATTACTGTCTTTTTACAAACCTTATATACCAGATTTTAGAAACTGTATATTACAGATCTGAACATTGCTTTCAGAACTCAAATGGAAAGAAAAGTATATCACTTAGGTAAAAATTGTTATGTTGATCTATATATGTAGATTTACTACATAAATTGTAGAGAGGATTCCATATTTGGAACTCATTCTCCCCCTCCCCACCCCAAGTAGTTGATATAATAAAAGAAACGGCTGAATTTTCTTATAGTTTTGTAACTTCAAGGGTAAGAGTAATAAACCTACATATATTTTATTGATCAAAACTTATCTTCCATGCATTAAATTTACTTATAAGTTGAACTCTAGAGAAAAGCTACTAGGTTAATTTTTTAATGCTTCTTGACTATTTACTAGCCTCATTTGTGCTGAGTAAACATCATAACATTTTGTGGCTCAGGTTTTAGTTCTTAGGAATTTCTTCCTCACACCAAATTCCTTGGTAAACTTGCAACTGTTAACCTAACTGGGCTTCCTTTACCTGAACCTCTCAGCTTTGTCCTCCTCTGCTACCCCCCAGAAGCTCATTTAAAACAAGAATTCTCAAAATCACTTCTTTAGTAAGTTTCAGTTAAATCTCAACTATCTCATTCTTGACATCACACAGGGCCTCTTTGCTTCTCTCTTTTCAAAAAAATAAAATAAAATAGAATAAAGAAGGGAATGCAGAGGAGAGGGAAATTTTGGTAAGGAGACTTAGTTCTAGAGCCTACAAAGACACAAGAATGAACAGAAATACACCTTTTTTTGGGAAATGACAGCTAAAGAAGAAAGGGAAAAAAGTTAAAGCACAGAATGGCACTAATCTAGTTCAACCTCTCATTTTACACATTAAGAAACTGAGGTTCACAGAAGGAAAGGAAAGTAACTTTATCGAGATTCACACAGTATGCATATGTCAGACGTGGGAAGGGGCAATTTCCCGACTCGCTGGTCAGAATCCTATCCACTCTTTTCCGTGTGCATGGGCCTCACCATTTCCCCCACAACACTCACATACACAGGTGCTCATGAACTGAAGCTAAGTCAACTTGTACTTCCAAAACTCATACCTGCACCATCCTCCAAGCCTTTTCTCTCTCATGCTCCCTCTGCTGTCTATTCATCCATCAAATACCAAATCAAATATCACATTTTTCAAGATTCAGTTCAACCTCTTCTATGGCTGCTGTTTCTTTTTCATGCCCAATTCCTACTCAATGAAACTAATCCTTAATCCCACCAAATATTTTGCAGCTTCTATCAGTACCCAAGGATATATTTTTTTAATTTTTTTAGAAAGAAAGAAAGAGTGAAAGAAAGAAAAAAAAAGAATGTAAGAGAGAGAGAAAGAAGAAGAGAAAGAAGGAGAGAGAACGGGATTCTTATTCTATTGCCCAGGCTAGAATGCAGTCTAAAAATGGGTATTAAAAACCTCTATTATGCCAATAATTGTGCTTAACAATGGAGACAGGAAGGAATAAGGGACGAAAATAACAAACAAGCAGACAACCAATATTTTATTTAAACCTGTGAAATGCTATGCAATTGCTGAGGAGTGATTTACTTCCAATTATGTGGTCACTTTTAAATAGGTGTAATGTGATACTGAGAAAAATGTATGTTTTGTGGATTTGGGGTGGAGAGTTCTGTAAATATTTGTTAAGTTTACTTGTTCCAGGTCTGAGTTCAAGTCCTGGATATCCTTGTTAATTTTCTATCTTGCTGATCCGTCTAATATTGACACTATAATGTTAAAGTCTCCCACTATTATTGTGTGGGAGTCTAAGTCTCTTTGTGAGTCATTAAGAACCGGCCTTATGTATCTGAGTGTTCCTGTATTAGGTGCATATATATTTAGGATCATTAGCTCTTCCTGTTGTATTGATCCTTTCAACACCATGTAATATCCCTCTTTGTTTCTGATGGTCTTTTTTGCTTTAAAGTCTGTTTTATCAGAGACGAAAATTGCAGCTTCTGTTTATTTTATTTTTTCTTTCTCTCCATTTGGATGGTATGTCTTCCTCCATCTCTCTGTTTTGAGTCTTTGTGTATCCTTGCATGTGAGATGGGTCTAGATACAGCATACTGATGGATTTTAGCTTTTTATCCAATTTGCCTGTCTGTGTCTTTTGATTGGGGCATTTAGTCCACTTAAATTTAGGATTAATATTGATATATGTGAGTTTGATATTGCCATTTAATGCTAGCTGGCTGTTTTGCTCATTAGTTGATGTAGAGTCTTCATTATGGTGATGCTCTTAACCTTTTGGTATGTTTTTGGAATGGCTGATACTGGTTGTTCCTTTCTATGTTTAGTGCTTCTTTCAATTAAAGCAATTAGATGATACCCAAATAAAATCTCTCTGTGTATGTCCGCACATACATTTGTGGGAATAAAATTATGATCTATATCATAATTTTATATTCATATAATAAATTTTGCATTTAGGGTCTACTACTATGTTGTCATTAGCACTATCCCATGGACGTTAGATTTCTAGACTTTATATTAACTTTTTGTTGATTTTTAAAGTGAGTATTTACAACCAGATAAAAGATGTTTTTCCAGGACTATTTTAATAATCAGGGATAATCATAACTCATGTATATTTTTTACATGTTTCATAATATTTCTGCTTTAGTAATAGTTGATAAGAATTGACTAAATAGTTGATAGTACATATAACAAAATTTTCACCACTATTTACTTGTACAAATGCCAGCAGTAATTACTTATTGCATACCCAAAATGAATTCACCATTATTCTTGAGAATTTACTCCATGTTAATCTTTAATAGGAACTGGTAATGCACAAGTGAGTAGACATAGCCCCTGACCTTAAGGAAATTGCACTTTGTTATAAAAATAGGCATTCAAATAAGCATTCATAATGCAAAGTGAAATGAGCTGCATAGAGTTGTATACAAGATACACTTTTCAAAGTGGAGCCAGCACTTGAACTAGTTAGTGAAGACAGGTTACTCTGAGCACGTGCAGAAATATGTTGGCATATTTGGAAAACAACAGTCTGTTATTGCCAGAGAACAGTTCAAGAGGTAAAGGCTAGGCCGGGCAAAGTGGCTCACACCTGTAATCCCAACACTTTGGGAGGTCAAGGCAGGCAGATGACCTGAGGTCAGGACTTCCAGACCAGACTGGCTAACATGGTGAAACCCCATCTCTAATAAAAATACAAAAAAAAAAAAAAATTAGCCAGGCATCCTGGCATGTGTCTAGTCCCAGCTACTCAGGAGGCTGAGGCATGAGAATTGCTTGAACCCGGGAGGACAAGGTTATAGTGAGCCAAGATCACACCACTGTACTCCAGCCTGAGTGACAAAGAGACTGTCTCAAAAAAAAAAAAAAAAAAAAAAAAAAAAAGGTGAAGGCTAGAGAAGTGGCCAAGGGAGCTAGATAGGCAGGCAAGAAAAGATTAAGTCATCATGTTTTTGACAATCCAAGGGGTATAAATTTTACCTTAAAGCCTTTTAAGAATTTTGGGCATGGCAATCACAGGGTAAGGTTTATTTTTATATTACTCTTTAGCATGGCGAAAGATGAGCAATAGAGGGTTGGTTTAGGTTATTGGATGGGATTTTAGGAAGTTGAGTTGGATGAATTGAGTAATTATATATGGGAGATAAGGGAACAGAAGAATTTTAAGGTGAGTCTCAGGATTTTGCTATCAAATCAAAATCAGTCATACAGTAGTCAACTAGATTGTTAGCAGTGCCCCCAGCACCAAGCAGAAGAAAAAAGCAATCTCTTTCTAGAGAGAGAACTCTCAATTTAGACAATCAGGATTTTTACAGGTTAAGATTTAAAACAAACTCCCAACCAAAAAGAGAAAAATCAAAGGATATGACAAATGAGAGTGAGTACAAACAATAAACAAAATTTATAGCCTCCAGGGAAATTGGAATTATCAGATATAGACTGTTAAGTACATGAAATGTTTAAAGAAGGATAGATTGTTTAAAAAAAAAAACAAGCAAGCTTAAAATAAAATTTAATTGTCGAAATGAAAACTCAGATGGTGACACACAGCAGAAGAGGCACAGTTATATAGAGAATTAGCGAGGCATGGAAAATCAGAGAGCCAGGGGGCTTTAGGGGAACCAAGAAGTGAGAGCAACATATCAGAGTTTGAGCAGGTGAAGAGGCTTCCTCAAGTGAGAATGGCTTGATATGACGCATCAGTGAAGACACTATCCCTGCAGGAGGGGAGCTACCTGCAGTGGGGAGGCCAGTGCCTGAGTTAGGTTTGGAGGGTATCCAGACATGGAGAGTTGGCAGCAGTAGTGACAAGAAATTGGTTACAACTGGGGGTTAAGTATACAAATAAGCATATCAAAGACAGTGGGAGCCAGGATTCTTCCATTTGGAGAAGAGGGTCAAATTATGTAAAAGAGGAAGACTAGAATGAACCCTATGACATTGGGTTGGCATTGGAAGTACTGGTGTGAATTCATGGTCTTTCACATGTAAAAATAAGTAGCAAATTAAATATTGTTGTGAATAAGTATGTTATTCATCTTCACACGGGTGTGCATTTAGTCCCTCTGGCATCCACTGGGAGGACCTTGAAGAACAGGCTTATTATATTCCAAGGTAAGTCAGTACAAGATGATTTTGGAACAACATTTACTGCCAGAAAGCAGGAAGACACCGAATGATAGCACCACAATGAAAGGACACGGACACCTGCTTGAAGGGTCTCCCACGGGGCTAAATCTGGAACAATATGGTTTCAGTATGAAAACATAGAAGCAACAATGGATTATAACACCTTAAATAAAATAGGACACATTGGCTGGGCACAGTGGCTCATGCCTGTAATCCCAGCACTTTGGAAGGCCGAGGTGGGCAGATTGCCTGAGCACAGTAGTTTATGACCTGGGCAACACTGTGAAATCCTGTCTCTACTAAAAAAATCCAAAAATTAGTCGGGTGTGGTGGTGTGCGTCTACAGTCCCAGCTACTCGGGAGACTGAGGCAAGAGAATTGCTTGAATCCGAGAGGCAGAGGTTGCAGTGAGCCGACATCGCGCCACTGCACTCCAGCCTGGGCAACAGAGCTAGACTCCATCTCAAAAATAAATAAATAAAATAAAATAAAATGGGACACCATTAATCCATACCAACAGAAGTACATAAAGAAATAAATGGGAGATTTTATTAGGAGAAAGCATTTATATTTCAAAGTACCTCCACAAAAATCCTTACTAATTACCAAGGGAAAAGGCATTCTCATAGTGGAGAAGTCTGGTACACAACACCTATATTAGTTAGGGTTCCTCAGAGAAATAGAACAAAAAAAATACATGTGTATGTTTATATGTAAATATATACTATATATATATATATATATATATGTAATACACACACACACACACACACACACACACACACACACATACACACACCAAAAACTCCCTCTCTATAAAAAGTTTCACTGTAAGGAATTGTGTCAGGTAATCATGGAAGCTGGCAAGTCTTAGGACCTTCCAGGTGAGTTGGCAAACGAGACCCAGGAAAGCCTACAATGTAGTATTAGCTGGAGTCTGAAGACAGGAAAAAAGCCAATGTCTAAGTCAAGACCAGCAAGCAAGAATTCTCTCTTACTCAGGGAAGGGTCCCTCTTTTTGTTCTAACTGGGCCTTCAACTGATCGGATGAGGCTCTTCCACAATGGGGAGCGCCCTCTGCTTTACGCAGTCTACCAATTCATGTGTCAGTCTCATCAGGAAACACCCTCACAAAAACACCTGGGATAATGTCCAGGCACCCTGTGTCCCACCTAAGTTGACATCACATTAACCATCACAGAATCTGCATTAAATAATCACAATTATGGGACAGCTTGTAACTGTGCAGCCCTTGACATGATGTGATGACTATGAAAAAGCATCAATTCTGTGATATTCCTGCCAAAGATGCATGACTTGAAACTAACCGTGAGAGAAACTCAAGTGAAGACAAAGTCTGCAAAACAAATGGCCTTATCATTAAAATGTCAAAGTCTTGAGTGTCAAGGAAAGACAGAAATCTTCCAGACTGAGGGAAACTAAGGATCAATGAAACTCGATGCAATGTGTGACTCTGAACAGCAAAATTTTGCTATAAAGAATACTCTTGGGACAACTGGTGAAACTCAAATGGAATCTGAAGATGAGAAAGAACTAGGGAAATACCGTTAATTTCCTAATTTTGATGGATGTACTGTGGATATGTAGAAAAATGTTCTTGCTTATAGAAAACAGACATGAAAGTATTTGGAAAGGATGGATGGAAACTTGCCCACTTACTTTCAAATGAATCAGGAGAAAAAATTATTCCTCAGTATTTACAACTTTTTTTGTGAGTTTGAGACTTGTTATGAAATGAGTAAAATAGCAATTAGATTTTCTTTTGAGTATTTTTTTTTTTTTTACTGTGGATATCTCATAGTTTGTAGCATGCTAATAATTTTTACACAAAGCATCTTCTGGGAAACGTAAGTATTTAAAAGTGGAATATTTTCATTTAAAATTATAAGGAAATATAATAAAGATAGTAAATTTAGAGTGAATATGGCAAATAATTACTATCATGTAAATAATAAATATGATCAAGACTGATAGTAAATAAAAAGTTGATAATATGAAAATTATTTAAAATTATATTTTTGTTTTAGACATATACATTTTCATTAATTCATCAATCTTTTCATATAATACTTTTTTTCCTTTTTAATAAGATCTCCTAATTGGATCACCGCATAATATTTAATATATAAATTACATGTGTATGTGTATGTGAGTGTATGTATAATATTAAGAACTTCTTTAGGGGGGACAAGTAATCAACTTTATTAATTTTCCTTTTTTTTTGCTTTTTTGGTCAAAATTTTACAGTTCTATACCACAATAATTTAATATAAAACTTTAATGATACTTTGGAGTCTTTACAAATCATTAAAGTAGGTGTTCATGGAAAAGTTTGTTTTCTCTCATATCACATTTTATAGGGTTATAATTTATTAAATTATAGAATTAAAATGGCAAGTAAAGATGGCTGACATTTAATGTAAGAAAAGAAATACTTCAGACTCTTTGTGAGTCAACAGTTCAGTTGCAGAAGCAGCAGCTGCACACAAGTCACTGGGGAGCAGCCTGTCCATCCAGCCTTATTGTGGACCCAGGCAGGCTATCTGATGGAAGAAATAGGGAATGTCTGTCAATCCTGCAAAAACAGTCACCAGAGGTTTGTCTCTAAGGTGGGATCCTGAGTTATTTTGTTCTCCATTTTCTGTCACTTTAAGTCATCTGTTTATAAAGACACCATGCTAACTATATAAGGAAAACTATAGCGAGTTATCTTATTGAAGGAACATACAAACCTTCCTTTTGATATTCATTAGATACAAGCAATCTGAAAAGCCCATGTGCAGTAATAGATTGGAAAATAATACAGCTTGTTCAATTTGTTCATAAGCACAGAAATAAAACTAATTTTCTTTAATTATGAAATTTTACTATGATTGAACTAGAGAAACCACATTCTCCTATACTCAAGCCTTCTCCTCTTTTACGTGTTTTATTTTGCTTACCAGTTACAAATCACACCGAAATGGTGGTTTCAATAATTTTTCTTCAGAAAAAGATAAAAACATCATTACCAAGATTAATGTCAAGGAGGTCCCCCTACGTTTTCTTCTAGGAATTTTATGGTTTCAGATCTTTCATTTAAGTCTCAAATCCATTTCAGGTTAATTTTCGTATATGGGATAATAAAAGAGCCTAATTTTCTTTTACATATGAATATCCAGTTTTCCCAAATATCATTTATTGATAAAACCATTCTTTCCCCATTGTGTTTTATTGGTGGCATGTCAAAGATTAGTTGATGATATATGTGTAAATTTATCTCTAGGCTCTCTCTTGTGTTCTGTTTCTGTGCCAGACCACACTGCTTTACTATCATAGTCTTGTAATATAGTTTGAAAGCAAGGACTGTGATGCCTCCAGCTTTGTTCTTTCCCAGGAGTGTTTTGGCTATTTGCAGTCTTTTGTGGTTTCATTAAAATTTTAGGATTGTCTTTTCTGTGGCATTTCTGTGAAATGGCATTTCTGTGAAAAAATGCCATTGGAATTTTGATGACTACTTTGTAGATGGCTGTGGTTTATATGTGCATTTAAATAATACTAATTCTTACAATCCATGTATATGGACTATCTTTTCATTTATTTGTGCCTTCTTCAATTTCTTTCATCAATGTCTTATAGTTTTCAGTGTTCACATCTTCACCTCCTTGGATAAATGTATTCCTAAGTCTTTTGATCTTTTAATGCTATCTATTATAAATGGGATAATTTTCTTAACTTCTGTTTTTGTTGGTTTGTTGTCAGTGTATAAAAATGCAACTAATATTTGTATGTTGATTTTGTATCTTGCTACAAAAGCACAAATAAACAAGCAGGTCTATATCAAACTAAAAGTATCCACACAGCAAAAATCACAAACAAAAACAAAACCAACTAACAAAATGAAAAAGCAGTCTATGAAATGGAAGAAAATATTTGCAAACCTTATATCTGAGGAGGTGTTAATGTCCAAATCATATAAAGATCTGACACAACTCAATTTTTAAAAATAACCTGATTCAAAAGTGGGCAAAGGACCGGAAAAGACATTTTCCAACAAAGACACGCAAACGGCCAACAGGTATATGAAGAGGTGCTCACCATCACTAATCATCGGAAAAATACAAATTAAAACCATAATGAGGTATCACTCCATGCTTGCTTGGATGGTTATTATCAAAAAGACAAGTGATAATAAGTGTTGGCAAAGGTGTGAAGAAAAGTGAACTCTTGTACACTACTTGGTGGGAATGTAAACTGATACAGCCGCTATGGAAAATAACATGTCACTTCCACAAAAAAAACTTAAAATAGAACTATCATGTGATCTAGCAATCCCACTTCTGGATATATATCAAAAGGAAATAAAATCAGTATGTCAAAAAGATATCTACACTCCCATGTCTACCGCAGCATTATTCACAATAGCCAAGATGTATAATAGAAACAAACTGTCAGTCACAGATGAATGGACAGAGAAAATGTGCTGTATTTAATAGAATATTATTCAGCCTCAAAAAAGAAGTAAATACTGACATATGTGACAACATGGATGAACCTGGAGGACATTAAGTGATATGGTTTGGCTCTGTATCCCTACCCAAATCTCATTTTGAATTGTAATTTGCAGGTGTCAAGGGAAGGACTTTGTAATTTGCAGGTGTTAAGGGAAGGAACTTGTAATTTGCAGGTGTCAAGGGAAGGTGGAAAGTGATTGATTGGATCATGAGGACAGTTTCCCCCATGCTTTTCTCATGATAATGAGGGAGCTTTTAGGAGAGCTGTTGTTTTAAAAGTGTTTGGCAGTTCCTGCTTCATCTTCTCTCTCGTCTGCTGCCACGTAAGACGTGCTTTGGTTTCTTTTCATATTCTGCCTTCTGCCATGATTTTAAGTTTTTTGCAGTCTCCTCAGCCATGCAGATCTGTGAGTCAATTAAACCTCTCTCCTTTATAAATTATCCAGTCTCGGGTAGTATCTTTATAGCAGTGTGAGAACAGACGAATACATTAGGCTAAGTAAAATGAGCCAGACACAGAACAAATAGTGTATAATCTCACAGACATGTGTAATCTAAAAGTTCAAACTCACAAAAACAAAGAGTAGAACAGTGGTTGCCAGGGATTAGGGTGTAAAGTAAATGAGATGTTGGTCAAAGGGTACAAACTTTCAGTTATAAGATGAACTAATTCTAGACGTTTAATGTACAGCCTGGATTAATTAATGCAATATAGATGCATTAACTAATTTGATCATGATAATTATATATATACATATATCAAATATTCTTGGATCCCTTGAATATGTATAATCTTTATGTCAATTAAATATTTCAAAAAATAAAAAAATATAACTGATGCTTTGAAAAAAGATGAAAGCTTAAATCCTTTTGAGATCTTGGATGCAAAATAAACTCAGTAAATAACAGTTTATGAAACCTCAGATTTCATCAAAAGCATGTTTGTTCTTCATTTAACATATGGGAAATGTACAAAACATTTGGATCATTTAATTGCATATCAGTATTAAAATTGTAAGAAAATAATTTTTAAACAACATTTTAATAGCTATATTTTTACTTAAAGATTGGAAACTAGTACTTTGATATATGGTAAATTTCTGCTATGTCCCTCTATTTCAGCATAATTAATGTTTAATATTTAGAAAGATTGTTTTAAGCTACAAAATATAAAGCATTAATAGAGCCATGGATTAGATGTCCCATTATTTTCTTTCAACCTGAATAGTATTTATTTTTTAAATTATCATATTGCAGTTTTGGTTATAAAATGTATTTGTTACATCAGCGGAAAAGATAAACAATAATCACCCTTTGCAAGTTTAATTTGATGCCTTTGTTGACATAGACAAGAACATATTTTCAATGCAATAGTGTGAGAATATTGATTCCTACCTAGGAGTTTTCCCTAAGCTTGAGTAAAACATTGTTCACAATTGTAAGTCTATTAACCCAACATGATAAAATATGAATGGCCCTTTCTATCAAGTGTATTTGAAACCTGTCTCTGTGTCTGCATTAATACTTATAGATACCAACTGGAAACACTTTGTAACTTACAGTATATAAGTCTTTGTTTTGACTTGTGTAAACACTTTCCTTTTGTCAGGCCTGAGTTTTATTATGACTCACATGGAGATAACAGAGCTTTACCAAGCGGACCACCCATCTGCTCAACTGCCACATCCTCAATGCTTTTATTGATTTAAAACAAAAGGAGTTGTGAAACAGTTGAGTTAAAAGGTTGACTAAGGAATTTAATTCTAATAGCAATTTTCAAGGTGAGTTTAACTCAAGCTGTTCATTCTTGAGTAAAGCTACGGATCCCAGTTCAAATGAGTAAGCTCATTTACAAACTGGAGTTGCTGGAGGCCCTGTTCAGACATAAGGAAAATAATGAATTCTGTGGTTCCTAAATGGGCTACTTTTAATCAGGGAAATGTTTTTCCCAGGGTTAGATTTGCACAGTAGGATTTAAGAGTTTTTATTTAGTCTGTCTCTCTCTATATATAAAAATGAGTTCCATATCCTAATGCAAATTGTTCATTTAAATGAACTAAAATAATATGATTAGAGATTTAGTTAAATAGTATCTTGAATCTAAATGAGAATGCTCCAAATAAGGCTAAAAGGCTGTTCACATCTAACCGTCAGTTACCTACTCAGTCTTCCTCCATTAACAAGATTAACCGTCCTTGCTTCTGAAGCTGGATCCTTCTCTTGTGCACCAGATCTTATAACCGCTTCCCTCTTCCTACTGTGGAAATATCTCCAGCAGTTCCCCCTTTCTCCTACATTATTGCCGGTTTTAGCCTCCCCTGATTCATTTCAATTATCACATAAACACGTTTCTTTCATTAAAAATAACTGTAACCATGGTTTCCCTCTCTAGTTATCACCCAATTTTTCTGTTCCCCTTTGCAGGAAAACTCACTTTCAAAAGTAAGCATCTGTATTCTCTGGTTTCGATAACTTTTTACTTTCATTCCCCATACAGGCCCACCAAGTCATTTCTTACATTTACCATCATTTTCGGTTCTCATCTTATTGACCATTCAGCAGCATTTAACCTACTTGTTCATCCACTGTCCCTTGACATGATTTCATTTGCAGGACTGCACACCAATCCTTGGTCATTCCTCCGTCATCTGCTTCTATTCTACTTCTTCTTGTCTCACCAACCGATTAATACTAGAGTGTGAATGAAGATCAGGCCTCAGACTTTCCGCATTTCCTTTCTACACTCACTCCTTTGGCATTCTCCTTCAGTCTCACAACTTCAAATATCATCTCTATATTGAGAATTCTTCAAGTTTTACACCCCCAGATCATGTCTCCCCTGAGTTCCAGATTTCTATATCCAACTGCCTATTCTACATCTTCCCAGGAATATTGAGTAGAGAGCCTAAAGTCAACCTACCAAAAATTGCAGTCTTGATACTGAACTCAAAAGTGAGCTGTATGTAGCCTTTGCCACCTCAATTGATAGCAACTTTGAATGTTCTAATATTCTAGACCAAAAACGTCTGTATGCTGATGACCCTCACTGTCACTGTCCACTGTCATCCACCTGTTAGAGTCCAGCCACTTCCTATTAGCCCTGCCAGTAACACCACCTGGATATTTGCAGCATTTTCTAACTTACCTCCCTTTTTCCACTTGCTTCCTTATAATCCATTTTCAAGGTGGCAGTTAGAATGAGCTTTAAAAAAAAACACGAGTCAGATCATTGCAGTTCTTCATTCAAATGTTTAAAAATTTCCCATCCTAGTCTGACTAAAGGCCAACTTGTTTTCCAGTGGCTTACAAGAGTCTAGATATTCCCCCTGTGCCTCCGCACCAGCCCTATTTGACTTCATCTTTCTAATCTAACTGCAATGGCTTCCTTTATCTTCTTAGACCATGCAGGGCATCCTCCTGCCTCTGTGCCTTTACCCTTCTAGTTCTTCCTGCCTACATTGCTTTCTCCATTAATGACCTCCTGACTTGCAATCTTGATTATATTATTCAATTGCCATCTTTTCAGTGACGCTGTTTCTGAAAAACTGAAACTCTCTACCTCCCAGTATGTTTTACTCCCCTTCCTTATTTCTTTTCACAGCACTTATCCTTTTCTAATATACACAATAGTTTATTTGGTTCAATTAATTGTCTGTATCCTTCCACTAAGCTCAGTGATGGCAGACCTGTTTTTGAGTTTTTTTATTTGTTATATGTTTAATAGCTACAAATGTAATAACCTACCCTGAGCTAGCATCACTGAGTCCATCTTAGCTGTAAACTTCAACCTGGCTTCCCCCTCCCTACCACAGCCGCTCTGAGTGCGTAACTGGGTCATGCTGCACTTAGAAGTGTTGAAGTGTACTGTTCCTAACGCTTGTAACCATTGTAACTCATCCTGTTTGGCATAACCCTCCCACCTCCGCAATTGTAAGAAAAAAATTTCCCTTTGATCATTGTGTAGAAGGAGCCTAAACACCCCCCTTCTTGGTGACACCTGTGCCCTCAGCCCCTTCCTTTAACCTGCTTTTCTGCTTCTGTAAAATTCTGCTTTAGCTAGGCTCCCCCTCCCCTACCTAAATCAAGGTATAAAAGATAATCAAGCCTTGTCCTTAGGGCTGAGAGAATTTTTGAGCATTAGCCATCTCTTGGTCACCAGCAAATCAATAAAGGACTCTTAATTTGGAACTCAGAGCGTGGCGCATTCCTTCTAACTCGCTAGGTTACAACATAATAAAGGGGGTAGTCACTAAATAAATATTTCTTAAATTAACAGATAAACCTTGAATAAATTCTGGGTTAAGTATACTGAAGTAGCATGAATTGTAAAGGAACAGAATAGTAGACGAGCAGAAGGCTAATTTCTTGGTGCGTACAGAGGGAAGAGGATAGTTCTTTGAAAATCTCTAAAAGAGGCAATTTGTAAAGCTGTGTAGTAGGATAGGGTTATGAAGGGAAGTTGGAGGATCCAAAACAATTTTCTTTAAAGCTGTCCTTGACCTTAAGGAAACCTGCCAACCATATGTTGAATTCAAAATGAGCACGGGTGAGAAAAGGAAAGTTTCCTTTAATAATTTTTTTCTCTTCTTCTTTCCTTGGCTCCCAGCTCTCCTCACTGATCTCCAACCCCCCCGGAAGAGTTCATGTCACATTTCCACAATATTTCCAAGCTATGGCCTGAAGTTTCAACTACAAGATGAAGTCCTAATATAAATAATTGTTTTTAGACCATGTTGTCCAATAAATTATTCATTTTACTGAGGACTAATTAGGAAGAAGGAAATGGTTTCTTAGAGCAAGCAGAAGGTTTTCATTGGGTCAATAAAGACCTCGATCAGATTACAGCAGGGACAACAACATCCATCTTTTACTCAGGGCTTATGGTGACAGTTGCTACATCTATTATTTCTAACTCTAACAAAAACATTGCAAAGAAGGGATAATGATACCTTAGCAGATAAGGCCATTTGGGCTTTGAAAATCAACATACTCAAAGACATTGAGAAGCTAAGTGCTGATATTAGGATTCAAATCCCTATTAGAATCCCTGTGTTGCCATTCCGTTGTATGAAGCATAAATAATTCCTTACTGTTTTTGTGTTTTGTTTTTTTTTTAAACTTAAAATACTTGGAGTGAAAGGAATTCTAGTCTCCAACACTGGACGATTAAGAGTATGCAGATATAAAACAAAGACGCACAACGTCCTAATGCTGTTTCATTTTAAAGCTCAATATAAATTTAAAGCCAATTTAATATGTTCTTTAAAAGTTTTTGATGGTATTACTGGCAGCACGATAAAATGTAGCATAGAAAATGGATCATTCCAGGGAAAGGTCAAACTGAAAAGGGTACTTTAAACATAATTAAAAACAAGAGCCATATGATTTAGGTGTGATAACATTTATACCTACACCAAGAAGGAGAAAAATCACATTCAGCAGGTATTGTATTTGTTCCTAGCACATTTTTTAGCTAGTAAGAAAATATTTTAGGAAAACAAGTAATTAATCATGTTATAAATATTTAAAACTATAAAACAAAGGGCAACACTAAAAACATTTCCAGTTTGGTGACAAGATAGAGCATTTGTGAAGTTCTCTAGATTCATCAGTGGCCACTGACAATTGAATTTGTAATTGACAGTTGTACTTTGTAGTGAGCAATATGGTACTGTTTTTCTTTCCGTAATTATTTTAGAACTTTTAAATTGTCACTTCTGTTTGAAAGGCCTTAGGACATGTTAAACACAGACAAGATAATTGAGGGTTCATGATTTGGGATGTTTTACTTAACTCCCAGTAATTTAATTCAAGTCAATAAGTCTTTATCAAATGTTCTACTCCGTGCTTACAACATACTGGACAGTGATGGGAGATTTGTTTTTAAAAAGTGTGTAAGATGGAGTTGTCTCTAAAGTTATCGGAGGACTTGGCAAGAGGGTTCAGAAAATAAACCCTATCCACTAATAAAAAACAAAATCAAGAAACTTCGGTGTTAAACAAAGTACGGGAAGAATTCACATGTTTCAATGTAGAGGATATCACTGGTGTATGTGTGTGTGTGTATATCTGTATATTAATATATATATGGGGGAAACACTGATAATGTTAACACAGTTATGCAAATTCAAAGTCATTCAGATTTCACCCATTACGTACTTTCTTGGAATATGAAAGAAATTATTTCTAATTAAAAAATTCTAACTAAAGATTTCTTAGTAATATTCTGCTTTGCTTGATTTCCTGGAAAACGTGAAATAATTTATTGGATTATTTTAGTATTATAGTCAAGAAAGTGTCACACTGTTATGGTAGCACACATAGCCCACAGGTCAGCTACAATTTTCTGTAAAGGGTGATAGTAAATATTTTAGGCTTTGGGCTATATTCAACCCTGCTGTGTGTGTTCCGATAAAACTTAATTTATGAACTCTAAAATTTGGATCTTGTGTAGCTTCATATGTCAGAATAAATCACTATTTTGATTTTTTTCAATCATTTAAAGATGTAAAGCCATACTTAAAAAACTTGGAGTTTCTAGTTCTGCATGTAAGAAGCTTGGACATTGTCATTCCATTTTAACAACACATAAAAAGCAGAACAGACTAAAAAAATCAACAACTCTCCTTAGATCCAAAACAGAAGGTCCCAGGGCAAACTGCTGTCCCCCAAATTAAAGAGACAGATGAAGGATACAGAGAATCACAACATGCTGAAGCAAAAACCTCTGTGGGAACAAGTGCTGGCAAGGGACAGTTCTCCAGGTGGCCTTGGGCAACCCAGCTCTCCTTGATCTCTTGTTTGTAGTTCTTGATGGCTGTAAATGTGCTGGGAATGCAACATCCTGAGTTAAGGAATAACTGGCCAGAACATCCCAGGCTTCATTCATGTGCCTCCTAGAGTAGACTATTCTACAGTGCTTTTCCCCAGTACACCACAATGCCCTAGGGTGTAAAGCCCAGGACAGGCTGCTTTTTTGGTCCCTTAGTTGCAGTGTGACATAAAATACATGCAGATGAGATTCCATCTATCTCATGCAGCTTTTCTGAATCTTGGGGGACAGCTTTGTCATGAGTCCCAGCCTTCTGCTGTTCCTTGCTGCCTATCTGTAATAAATCTGCTTCATGTAACCTGCTGAGTGCAAGTGTTCTGTCTTACTATAGATTTGTGCACCCAAAGTACAGTGGGTGGCAATGTTTAGAGTCCTCCTTTGAAACAGCAACTAGAATGCAGTGAACCTGCTTCACAGCTTGGGTATAGAAACATGAACTCTAATTGACAAATGGCTAGAGACTAAGTATGAACGAGTCTGAGAGTTAAAACTCCAGGAGGATCTAGTCAAAGGACGGTCCCCACAGTTTGTGAGTTTTGCTCCAAGGAGCTCAACCAGGTTTTCACAGCAAATATTGGAGAAAAACCTTTTTGTGCTTTAGCAGGAAAAGAGAAAAATGAATCATCTTGCAATATGCCAGAATGCTGTGTTCTTAATAAGGTCTGCCTTTAGGAAAAAAGTGGTTAACCAGAGTTTAGCCTGTTGGGGTTTTATCATAACCTAACTTTCCTGAGAGAAGGGAAATACTCAACTCCAGCCTACTATAACCATCCTGTCCCACCTAAGGAGGCAGAAAAAAACCCTCAGAAACACTTGTGGTGTTCACAGTCCAAAGGCATGGGCTTACTAAAAGACTGAGACCTAATCACAGGACCATAGAACATATCCCCTCCCCATACACCTTATCACCACATTACTAAAGGCCTATTTAGAGTACCTTTTACCCAGTACATTACGTCTGGCTATAAATTAAAAAATTAAAAAGCATACAAAAAGACAAAAAACAGTTTGAAGAGACAAAGCCAGCATCACTAGAAGACATGGCAGGGATGTTGGATTATCAGACAGATAATTTGAAACAATTAGGATAATATGCTAAGGGCTCTAATGGATACAGCAGACGGCATGCTTGAACAGATAGGTAAAGCAAGCAGAGAGATGGAAATCGTAAGAGCTAAAAAGAAAGCATAGAGTTCAAAAACACTGTAACAGAATTAAAAGTGTTTTTGATGTGCTTAACAATATACTGAACATGGTCGATGAAAAATTTCTGAGTTTGACGATATCTCAATAGAAACCTCCAAAATTGAAAAGCAAAAAGAATAAAGACTGGAAAAAAAAACTGTAACAGAATATATAACAACGGTGGGGCAACTACAAAAGTGTAATAGGAATACAAGGAGAAGAAAGAGACAAATGAACCAAATAAATATTTCAAACAAGAATGACTGAGAACTTTCTCAGATTGATGTCTGACATGAAACCATATATCCAGGGAGCTCAGAGAACACAAAGAAGGATAAATGTCAAAAAAGTGTATACAGGCAGTTAATTTTTCAAATTATATAAAATTAAAGATAAAGAAAAAATCCTGAAAGAAGCCAGAGAGGGAATGGGTGACACCTGACTTACAGAGAAATAGCAACAACCAAAATTACATCTGACTTCTACTCAGAAACCAAGCAAACAAGAAAAGAGTGAATTATTTAAAGTGTTGAGAGAGAAAAAAACCCACAAACCTAGAATCCTGTACCTTGTGAAACTATCTTTCAAAATTTAAGGAGAAATAAAGGCTTTCTCTGGCAAAAGCCAAAAAAAAAAAAAAAAAAGGATTTGTTAGTAGACCTGCTTTGCAAAATATTTTAAGTCCTTTAGAGACAACAAAAATGATATACGTCAAAAATTCAAATGTACATAAAGAGTGGAAGAGTATCAAAGAAGAAATAAGTAAAGATAAAATTAAAATTTTTGTTAATTTCTTTTCTTTTTCTTCTTCTTCAGCACCCCACCTTGACAAGACCCAGGACCTTACACAAAGACTTCACCTTCTGAAATCCTAGGGAGGGCTGGTGGCTTGAACTTGAGCTGAGAGAGCCCATGCTAAGCTTGGGCACCTGAGACAGAAGCATGGACCCGTTATTCCTTGCAATGGGAAGGCACTCTCAGCTGCATCCCAGCATCATTGCTGCATATCAGGGAACATAATCTTGACAGGCATTGCTGGCTTTCAGTTTCCCTGCATGCCTGGCTCCATTTTTTGGGATGTTGTGCTGGTTTCTGAGCTTTCTAATGCTCTATTTTACTTATTCTTAATTAACAAGTAAACATTTGTTCAAAATAATACCACCAAAAATGTATTCAATTATGTATGCTTATGTATATGTTGTATATGTGTGTATATATATGTGTGTATATACTTACATTTAAGTAAAATGAATGATGTTAATGGTACAAGGGATGGGAAGAAGGAATTAGGATTATTTTGTTATTATAAGATACACTACCCATGAAGTGGTATATTGTTATTTGAAAGTGAGCTTGGATTATATCTATACATGCATATTGCAACTCCAGGATAACAATTTTTAAAAAGTAATAAAAATAAGTGTGGCCATATGTGGTGGCTCACTCCTGTAATCCCAGCACTTTGGGAGGCTGCGATGGATCACCTGAGGTCAAGAATTTGAGACCACCCTGGCCAACATGGAAAAACTCCATCTCTACTAAAATACACAAAAATTAGTCAGCCACGGTGGTGGATATCTGTAATTCCAGCTACTTGGAGGCTGAAGCAGGAGAATTGCTTAAACTCAGGAGGCAGAGGTTGCAATGAGCCGAGATCATGCCACTGCACTCCAGCCTTGGTGACAGAGTAAGACTACATTTCAAAAACAAAAAAAAAAAGAAGTATAATTTATATGCTAATGAGGAGAGAACATGTCATCAGTTAAAACTACAAAAGGCAGATAAAAGACTGGAAGATGGAGGTGCGATCCAAGATGGCCGATTAGGAACAGCTCAGGAATGCAGCTCCCAGTGAAAGTGCAGAGGGTGAGTGGATGCCGCATTTCCAGACGGATTTTTATTGCCCACAGACTAGGAGATTCCCAGGCGGAGGAGCCCTACGGGTCGCCAGCGCGGCTCTTTCGGCCGGCACGGCGGTTTTGCTGGCGCCCCGGCGTGGCAGTTCTCCGTACAAAATACACTAGTCTGGGTCTCCCTTCTAGCTGGCAAGCAGAGCTTCGGGAAGGCAGAATTGCCCATTCATCCGATTAAAAAGGGGTCTGAAACAGGGAGCCAGTCCAGGAGATTCCCGGGCAAAAAAGCGCCATGAATATCAGCGCCGCTGTTTCAGCCGGCGCAGTGGGTCGCCGCACGGGAAATCACGCAGATCCCAGCGCCTTTTCATCAGGCGACTGGAACACCTGGGAGAGAGTCGATCGTTCGACTAAACAAAAAAGGCTCTGAGGCAGGGAGCCAGGTGATCAGGCTCAGCTGGTCCCACCCCCACAAAAAGAAAAACAGCAATTGGAAACGCTCAGGGTTGAGAGTTTCACAGCAAGCACAGCTGAACCCGGGACAGTCCAGCTT
>CAUYLG010015935.1:0-10525 GCA_963573385.1 Cacajao melanocephalus
CACTTACGAGTGACAACATGGCGGTGTTTGCTTTTCTGTTCTTGTGTCAGTTTGCTGTGAATGATAGTTCCCAGCTTCATCCATGTCCTTGTAAAGGACATAAAGTCATCCGTTTTTATGACTGCATAGTTTTCCATGGTGCATATGTGCCACATTTTCTTTAGTCTATCACTGATGGGCATTTGTGTTGGTTCCAAGTCTTTGCTATAGTGAACAGTGCTGCAATAAACATACATGTGCATGTGTCTTTATAATAGAATGATTTATAATTTTTTGGATATATGGCCAGTAATGGGATTGCTGGGTTAAATGGTATTTCTAATTCTAGATTCTTGAGGAATCGCCACACTGTCTTCCACAATGGTTGAACTAATTTACACTCCCACCAGCAGTGTGAAAGCCTTCCTATCTCTACACATCCTCTCCAGCATCTGTTGTCTGCTGATTTTTTTGAAGATTGCCATTGTAACTGATGTGAGATGGTATCTCATTGTGGTTTTGATTTGCATTTCTCTAATGAACAACGATGATGAGCTTTTCTTCATATGTTTGTTGGCTGCATAAATGTTTTCTTTTGAAAAGGGTCTGTTCAGGCTGGGCGTGGTGGCTCACGCCTGTAATCCAAGCACTTTGGAGGCCAGGGCGGGCGGATCACCTAAGGTCGGGAGTTCAAGACCAGCCTGACCAACATGGTGAAACCCCGTCTTAAAAAAAAAAAAGTGTCTGTTCATATCCTTTGCCCACTTTTTGATGGCGTTGTTTTTTTCTTGTAAATTTGTTTAAGTTCCTTGTAGATTCTGGATATTAGCCCTTGTCAGATGGGTAGATTGCAAAAAATTTTCCATTTTGTTGGTTGCCAGTTCACTCTATGATAATTTCTTTTGCTGTGCAGAAGGTCTTAAGTTTAATTAGATCCCATTTGTCTGTTTTGGCTTTTGTTGCCATTGCTTTTGGTGTTTTAGTCATGAAGTCCTTGCCTATGCCTATGTCCTGAATGGTATTGCCTAGGTTTTCTTCTAGGGTTTTTATGGTGTTAAGTCTTATGTTTAAATCTTTAATCCATCTGGAGTTAATTTTTGTATAAGGTGTAAGGAAAGGATCCAGTTTCAGCTTTCTGCATATGGCTAGCCAGTTTTCCCAACACCATTTATTAAATAGGGAATCCTTTCTCTGTTGCTTGTTTTTGTCAGGTTTGTCAAAGATCAGATGGTTGTAGGTGTGTGATGTTATTTTTGAGTCCCCTGTTCTGTTCCATTGATCTATATCTTTGTTTTGGTACTAGTACCATGCTGTTTTGATTACTGTAGCATTGTAGTATAGTTTGAAGTTAGGTAGTGTGACGCCTCCAGTTTTTTTTTTTTTTTTTTTGCTTAGGATTGTCTTGGATATGCAGGCTCTTTTTTGGTTCCATATGAAGTTTAAGGTGGTTTTTTCCAATTCTGTGAAGAAAGTCTGTGGCAGCTTGATGGGGATAGCATTGAATCTATAAATTACTTTGGGCACTATGGCCATTTTCACGATACTGATTTTTCGTAACCATGAGCATGGAATGATTTTTTTTATCTGTTTGTGTCCTATTTCCTTGAGCAGTGGTTTGTGGTTCTCCTTGAAGAGCTTCTTTACATGTTAGTTGTATTCCTAGGTATTTTATTCTCTTTGTAGCAATTGGGAATGGGAGTTCACTCATAATTTGACTCTGTTTGTCTGTTATTGGTATATGGGAATGCTTATGATTTTTGCACATTGATTTTGTATCCTGAGACTTTGCTGAAGTTGCTTATCAGCTTAAGGAGATTTTGGGCTGAAACCATGGGGTCTTCTAAATAATACAATCATGTTGTCTGCATATAGAGGAAATTTGACTTCCTCTTTTCCTAATTGAATACCTTTATTTCTTTTTCTTGCCTGATGCCCTGGCCAGAACTTCCAATTCAACTTCAATACTATGTTGAATAGGAGTGATGACAGAGGGCATCCTTGCCTTGTGCTGGTTTCCAAAAGGAATGCTTCCGGTTTTTGCCCATTCAGTATGATATTGGCTGTGGGTTTGTCATAAATAGCGCTTACTATTTTGAGATACATTCCATCAGTACCTTGTTTATTGAGAGTTTTTAGTATAAAGAGCTGTTGAATTTTGTCGAAGGCCTTCTCTACATCTATTGAGATGATCATGTGGTTTTTGTCTTTGGTTCTGTTTATGTGGTGGATTATATTCATTGATGTGCGTATGTTGAACCAGCCTTGCATCCCAGGGATGAAGCCAACTTGATCATGATGGATAAGCTTTTTGATGTGCTGTTGGATTTGGTTTGCCAGTATTTTATTGAGGATTTTCACATTAATGCTCATCATGGATATTGGCGGGAAATCTTATTTAGTTGTGTCTCTGCCAGGTTTTGGTATCAGGATGACGTTGGTCTCATAAAATGAGTTAGGGAGGATTCCCTCTTTTTGTATTGTTTGGAATAGTTTCAGAAGAAATGGTAGCAGCTCCTCTTTGTACCTCTGGTAGAATTCAACTGTGAACCCGTCTGGTCCTGGACTTTTTTTGGTTGATAGGCTATTAATTGCTGCCTCAATTTCAGACCTGGTTATTGATCCATTCAGCGATTCAACTTCTTCCTGGTTTAGTCTAGGGTGGTTGTAAGTGTCCAGGAATTTATCCATTTCCTCCAGATTTTTGTCTAGATTTTTGGCTTGTAGGGTTTCTGCTGAGATCTACTGTGAGTCTGATGGGCTTTCCTTTGTGGGTAACCCGACATTTTTCTCTAGCTGCCCTTAGCATTTTTTCCTTTCATATCAACCCTGGTGAATCCGACGATTATGTGCCTTGGGGTTGCTCTTCTCAAGGTTTATGTGCATAGAAGTGTTTGTAATAATCTTTGATGGTAGTTTGTATGTCTGTGGGATTGGTGGTAATATCCCCTTCATTTTTTTTTTTTTTTTGAGACGGAGTTTTGCTGTTGTCACCCAGGCTGGAGTGCAATGGTGCGATTTTGGCTCACCGCAACCTCCGCCTCCCGGGTTCAAGCAGTTCTCCTGCCTCAGCCTCCCGAGTAGCTGGGACTACAGGCGCGTGCCACCACACCCAGCTAATTTTTGTATTTTTAGTAGAGATGGGGTCTCACCATGTTGACCAGGATAGTCTCGATCTCTTGACCTCGTGACCCACCCGCCTCAGCCTCCCAAATTGCTGGGATTATAGGCGTGAGCCACCACGCCCAGCCCCCTTTATCATTTTTTATTGCATCTATTCTATTCTTTTCTCTTAGTCAGGATAGTGGTCTATTTATTTTACTAATATTTTCAAAAAAACAGTTCCTGGATTTATTGATTTTTTTAAAGGGTTTTTTTGTTCTCCTTCAGTTCTGCCCTGATCTTAGACTTCCTTTCTTCTGCTAGATTTTGAATTTGTTTGATCTTGCTCCTCTAGTTCTTTTAATCATGACATTAGGGTGTAGATTTTAGTTATTTCCTTGCTTCTCATGTGGGTATTTAGTGCTATAATTTCCCTCTAGTCACTGCTTTAAATGTGTCCCAGAGATTCTGTTACACTTGTCTTCATTCTTACTGGTTTCGAGGAACATCTTTATTTCTGCCTTCATTTCATTATTTATCCAGTAGTCATTCAGGAGCACGTTGTTCAGTTTCCATGTAGTTGTGTAGTTTTGAGTGAGTTTCTTAATCCTGAGTTCTAATTTGACTGGTGTGGTCTGACAGACTATTATGATTTCCATTCTTTTGCATTTGCTGAGGAGTGATTTACTTCCAGTTATGTTGGCAATTTTAGAATAAGTATGATGTGGTGCTGAGAAAAACGTTATATTCTGTGGGTCTGGGTGGAGGGTTCTGTAGATGTTTATTAGGTCTGCTTGGTTCAGATCTGAGTTCAAGTGCTGGATCTCCTTGTCAATTTTTTGTCTTGCTGATCTGTCTAATATTGACAGTAGGGTGCTAAAGTCTCCCACTATTATTGTGTGGGGGTCTAAGTCTCTTTGTAGGTCATTAAGAACTTGCTTTATGTATCTGGGTGCTCCTGTATTGGGTGCGTATATATATATAGGATCATTAGCTCTTCTTGTTGTATTGATCATTTTACCATTATGTAATGTCCTTCTTTGCCTCTTTTGATCTTTGTTGGTTTAAAGTCTGGTTTATCAGAAACTGGGATTGCAATCCCTGCTTTTTTTTGCTGTCCATTTGCTTGGCAAATCTTCGTCCATTCCTTTATTTTGAGCCTATGTGTGTCTTTTGCACATGAGATGGGTCTCCTGAATACAGCACACTGATGGGTCTTGACTCTTTACCCAATTTGCCAGTCTGTGTCTTTTAATTGGGGACATTTAGCCTATTTACATTTAAGATTAACGTTGTTATGTGTGAATTTTTTTTTGCCATTTTGATGCTAGCTGGTTGTTTTGCCCATTAGTTGATGCAGTTCTCTGTATTTCCTGAATTTGAATGTTGGCCCGCCTTGCTAGGTTGGGGAAGTTTCCCTGCATAATATCCTGAAGAGTGTTTTCCAGCTTGTTTCATTCTCCCTGTCACATTCAGGTATACCTATCAAATGCAGATTTGGTCTTTTCACATAATCCCATACTTATTGGAGGCTTTGTTCATTTCTTTTCACTCTTTTTTTCTCTAATCATGTCTTCTTGCTTTATTTAATTGAGTTGATCTTCAGTTTCTGATATGCTTTCTTCCACTTGATTAATTTGGCTATTGAAACTTGTGTGTGCTTCATGAAGTTCTTGTGCTGTGTTTTTCAGCTCCATCAAGTCGTTTATGTTCTTCTCTACACTGGTTATTCTAGTTAACATTTTGTCTAACCTTTTTTCAAGGTTCTTAGTTTCCTTGCATTGGTTTAGCACATGCTCCTTTAGCTCGGAGAAGTATACCCACCTTCTGAAGCCTGCTTCTGTCGATTTGTCAAACTCAGTCTCCATCCAGTTTTGTTCGCTTGCTGGTGAGGAGATGTGATCCCTTGGAGGAGAAGAGGCGTTCTGGTTTTTGGTGATTTCAGCCTTTTTGTGCTGGTTTCTTCCCATCTTGGTGGATTTGTCTACCTTTGGTTTCTGTTGATGCTGAAGCTATTTCTTTCTGTGTCTTAGATTTCCTTCTAACAGGCCCCTCTGCTGCAGGTCTGCTGGAGTTTGCTGGAGGCCCACTCCAGACCCTGCTTGCCTGGGAACCAGCTGCAGGGGCTGCAGAACAGCAAAGATTGCTGCCTGTTTCTTCTTCTAGTAGCTTCATCCCAGAAGGGTACCCGCCAGGTGTCAGCCAGAGCTCTCCTATATGAGTGACTCTCAGTCAGGATAAACGGGGTTCAGGGAGCCACTGCAGGAGGCAGTCTGACCCTTATCAGAGCTCAAGTGCCGTGCTGGGAGATCCGTTGCTCCCTTCCGAGCTGCCAGGCAGGGACGTTTAAGTCTGCTGACACAGAACCCACAACCGCCCCTTTTCCCAGGTGTTCTGTCCCAGGAAGGTGGGGTCTTATTATAAGTCTTTGATGGGCTTCTGCCTTTTTTTAGAGATGCCCTGCCCAGCAAGAAGGGAGTCATCACTGTTGGCCTGCAGAGGCCTTGCTGAGCTGCTGTGGGCTCTGCCCAGTTGCTGTGTAAACTTCCCAGCGACTTTGTTTACACAGGTGAGGTTTAAACCCCCTACCAGAGCCTCAGCAATCCATTATCATCAGTTTCTTGCCAGCAGTTTGATAGGTTAAATTTTCCACGTCTCTCTCCTTTTTGGGCTAAGTGGTAATCTAAAGCTAGTCTGTTCTGGTAAATGGCATTCCTCATTTTTATAGATTGCACAGCCAACAGGTCTAAAGCTTGTGCAGTTTAATTGGTAGTGATTTCAAGTATGTAACCTTATCACGTAATTGAGCATATAGCTAGGCGTATGGTATCCCCATGACCCATCTTGTGCCCAGGTAGCTCGCCAGTAGTACTGAATAATTCTTTGGGAGGTCAATCAATGTCTTTCCCATCTCCCCTTTTTATACCTCCTCTGATATCTACACTTCTTTTACTTCTGTTTCCCACTTCATCATAAACAGGGTGTCCTAGAGGTTCTCCCAGCTGCAAGGGGAGTAAGAAGAAGGGTGATCTCACTGTCCCTAGCGCACAGGCCCTGTCCAGTTGGCTGGTAGCTGCCAGTAGGCTTGCTGTCCGCAAATACATTAAAGGCCAGCGGGTACCTGCCAACTACTGGGTGCCTTGAGTTGATACCGGGAGTGGTTTAAAGCTGGGAAGTGAGATAATGGGTTGTAGTGTGGCAATCTGGAGGTAACTTTACCTTGTTTATTCTTGCCCCACCACAAAGTTTTCCCTACTCTTTGGTTGTAGTATTGCTGCCCTAGACAAGTCAGTTCTTTGCCTGGATTAACGAAAGTGTTTCCCCAGCGGTCAATACAGTACCTTCCGACAATGGAAGTTTTTAGGAGCCAAATACTTGAGTGCTTGAGTGTAGGCATGGGAGGGGTGAGGTCAAGGTAAAGTTTTCTTGAGGCATTAACTTTTTTTGCTTCCCATGGCCAGTATCTCCCATGTTAGAGCCTCCACAGACACAGCAGGAAGAAACAGCTGGATGATAAGCTGTACTTTCAGCCAGCTGAGCAAACAGATTACTGGCTACTGGAGAGTGTTCAAAAACCTCCTGGTTAGTTCTTTTATAATTTTCATAAAATGACTTGAAAACTTGGAGCTGAGGTTGATGGGGATGGGCCTGAGGTCCATGCGGGTAATCTGGCTTTAGGATAGTAAGCTTTATAGGATTGCAGGTTTTCGTTGCACAATTTGGCTTCGTTGGCATTTTGGTAAGTGCAACTGGTTCCTGATCCTGCCGTTGAGGGTACCCAGCAGGGGACCATGTTGTGCAGTACCTATAATTATTTTCTGGGGATCAGGGGAGCAAGGTGGAGGAACTCTTGGCCCACACACATACTTACAAAGTGTGCTATGATGTCTTTCCCAGGTTAGGTTAGTAGAGTAGGCGATGCCTGAGTATGTTGCTTGGCAGGCATCACAATACAAAGGGAGTGCTCCCTTATGGAAGGATGAGACCTCAGTCCTGTTTAGAAGGGACTTCTTTTTGACTCCGTTTGTATTTTAAACCAGGTCCTAGGCATGGACTTGGGGTCATAACATACATAAGATTGCTCATTGCCTGGGTTACAAACTGAATCAATTGTTTTCTATACCACTGCACAGGGGCAGGGTGAATCTTTCCTTGGACATAAGGGTTGGCAAAGATGACAGCAGAGTAATAGAATAGTTAACAATACTAAGATCGCAATTGGATTTAACATTTCAGTCCACATTTACTTTTGATGACATTTCAGTTGTGCGTGGACTAGTCAGCCTCTGGTGATGCGGCTAGGGCAGGTCTGCTGCCTTCGTTGGCAGTGTGGTGTCTTCTCAGCATCAGCCTGGTCGGGGGTTCAGGATCTCGCCCACTGGTCCACTTCTCCTGGGTTGCTGTGGATTTTAACTGGCTGTGATGAATTCAGGGCACGATGCCTGCAACCTTAACAGCACTTGGGGTGAACAAAATTACAATACGTGGCCCATCCCAAGTTGGCCCTAAGGTAGTCAGGTTCCACTTTTTTTTTTTTTTTTTTTTTGAGACAGAGTTTCGCTCTTGTTTCCCAGGCTGGAGTGCAATGGTGCGATCTCGGCTCACTGCAACCTCTGCCTCCTGGGTTCAAGCAATTCTCCTGCCTCAGCCTCCCGAGTAGCTGGGACTACAGGCGTGCCCCACCATGCCCAGCTAATTTTTGTATTTTTAGTAGAGATGGGGTCTCACCATGTTGACCAGGATGGTCTCGATCTCTCGACCTCGTGATCCACCCGCCTCGGCCTCCCAAAGTGCTGGGATTATAGGCGTGAGCCACCGCGCCCGGCCCAGGTTCCACTTTTTAACCCAAACTGAGTCTCTAGGTTTGAAGGGATGTACTGGGTCTGTTAGGCTGATAGGTAATTTTTCATGAACCCAGCCTCGTATTTCTTGCATAGTCATGCCTAAGGCCTGCATTTGCTTTCTTAGGGTTAATTCTCCTAACTCTCTTATGTCCCCTTTAATTTGGGTGATGATTGGTGATGGCCGGCTGAACAGAATTTCCTAGGGTGAATACCCGGTTTGTTTGGTGGGGGTACACCTGATTCGGAGGAGGACCCTGGGCAAGACGTGATCTCATTGCGGCTGGGTTTCCTGGCAGAATTTCTTTAATAGTTGTTTGAACGTTCAATTCATACCCTCAGCTTTTCCTGAGCTCTGCGGGCGATAGGCAGGATGCCATTGCCAGTTAATTTTCAACAGCCATGTTAGGTCTTGGACATGTTCAGCTACAAATGCTGGCCCACTGTCTGATCCTATAGTTGAGGGTAGCCCAAATCCGGGGATAATAATATCTTTTAATAATAATAATCTAGTTACTTCTCATGCTTTTTCTGTCCTGGTGGGGACACTAACATAGAGCGATAGCCTCCTGCCCGGGGCAACTCTGTAAAATCGACAGGCAGATTTTCACAAGGGGCTGCCCCGACTCCTTGATTTCCTGGGGGCCTGGTTGGCCTTTGCCGCAGGTTGTTCTGAGCACAGACCAAGCATTGTTCATGAACAGCTCAGGAGATGACAGTGAGCCATGGCACACAGAAGTGGCACCCCACCAGCGTTTCTAGTGCTGTCTTTCCCATCTGAGTTTCTGGGTGGAATTGTTTTACAAACCTGGGGGCTATTACTTCAGGAATAGCTAACCTTCTGTCTGAGAACTGCCACCATCCTTCTTTAGTATAGGCTGTATTTTCTTGAGCAAACCCGGGCTTCTCATTTGGAAAGTAATTTGGCTCCTCTAGAGGCAAGGGTTCGGGAGGAGAGGCATGGCACCGGCTGCCTTTCTAGGTGCTGTGCTAGAAAGTGGGGTATTCATTGCTGCATGCCTAGCTTCTGCATCTGCTTTCCTGTTTCCTTTGGCCTCTAGGATTTCATCTTTCTGATGGCCTCAGCAGTGTGTAACAGCTGTTTCTTTTGGTTCCCATACTGCATTTAAAGCTTGTGAGATCTCTTTCTAAAGAAGGCTGTGAAGAAAAAATAAAAAAGAAAAAAGAAGAAAAAAGAAATAAAAGTTGTGAGATCTCTTTTGGATATTTCACACTTGTTCCTCGGGCAGTTAAGAGTCCTGTTTCTTGGCATATGCGCCCATGTACATGCAGTATTGCAGAAGCCTACGTTGAGTGTGTATGTTGGTTCTTCTACCCTTAGCAGCAGTGCTCTTGTTAAGGCTGTTAATTCTGCCCTCTGGGCTGATGTGTCCGTCGGCAGGTTTTGGGCCTCTACTATTGAATCTACGGTTACAACTGCATATCCAGCCTGCCTGGCTCCTCCTGTCCCAAAGCTGCTGCTATCTAGAAAGTATTCACCATTTGGATCCTGGAGGAGGCAATCTGTGATCTTCCCTGCCGGAGAAAACGTCATCTTCTGTTTCTATATAGCCATGAAGGGGAGCTCCTGGTTCTAGTGGGAGCAAGGTGGCAGGGTTAAGACTGTTTACAGTTTTTAAAGTTTTCGGGGATTTTCACAGAAGAGTCCCCTGTATTGGGTCATTCTAGGATTTGACAGCCAGTGATGCCATCTTTGATCCATTAGCATTAGGACAGAGTGTGGCACCTGTACAGTTAACTGCTGTTCTAAGGCCAATTTGCCAGCTTCCTGTATGAGCGTGGCTGGAGCGGCAAGAGCCTTAAATCAGGGTGGCCATCCCCGAGCTGCTGAGTCCAGCTGCTTAGATGGGTAGGCTGCCGGGTGGTGCCATGGTCCTAGCATCAGAGTTAAGACGCCGACAGCCATTCCCTTTCGCTCACGAACGTACAGGAAGAAGGGCTTAGTTATGTCCGGCAGTCCTGAGGCGGGGCCCTAACTAGAGCTGTTTTGATTGCATTCAATGCTTTTTGTTGCTCAGGTCCTGAGATGAAGGGTTCCTTTTCCCTCACTTTGGTGGCTTCATATCACAGTTTTGCCATTAGTGAGAAATTTGGAATCCAAATACGGCAAAACCCTGCTGCCCCAGGAACTCTCTTGTCAGGAGGTTGGGGCTAGAATCCCACAGACAGCTTCCTTGCGTGCACTCCCTAGCATACGGCAGAGTCTTTATCCTGATGGGTAACACCCTGTCATCTGGCTTCTGTGACCTCTTTGGTTTCTTGCCTCTGCGGCACAGGGAAGGCTGTCAAAGGGTCTCTTCCCCCTGTGGTCTCCTGTACTTGATTCCATCTGATGCTCCGTTCTCCGTCCCTGTAGCTCAGAGCTGAGGCCTCCCATACACCTGCCCCTTGACCTATTCAGGTTCCATCCCATTTCCTGTACTCGCAGCGCCTAATCAGGAGATAGGAAACATGGGCTGTTCCTTCCTTGCATCTGGGGCCCAGGATACTGCACGGAGCCCTCCTGCTTGTTTAAATAGTCTGCTTGTCTATTTGAAATAGGAAAAACAGAGGCCAGGCACAGTGGCTCACGCCTGTAATCCCAG
>CAUYLG010015936.1:0-17608 GCA_963573385.1 Cacajao melanocephalus
TCTTTGTATGTCTAGTAGAATTCAGCTGTGAACCCATCTGGACCTGGGCTTTTTTTGGTTGGTAGGCTATTAATTGCTGCCTCAACTTCAGACCTTCTTATTGGTCTATTCAGGGTTTCAACTTCTTCCTGGTTTAGTCTTGGGAGGGTGCAAATGTCCAGGAATTTATCCACGTCTTCCAGGTTTACTGGTTTATGTGCAGATTTATTTGTAGTAATCTCTGACAGTAGTTTCTATTTCTGTGGGATCGGTGGTGATATCCTCTTTATTTTTTATTGAATCTATTTGATTCTTCTCCCTTTTCTTTTTTATTAGTCTGGCTAGCAGTCCATTTTGTTGATCTTTTCAAAAACCAGCTCCCAGATTTATTGATTTTTTGAAGGGTTTTTTGTGTCTCTGTCTCCTTCAGTTCTGCTCTGATCTTAGTTATTTCTTGTCTTCTGCTAGCTTTTGAGTTTTTTTTTTTATCTTGCTTCTCTAGCTCTTTCAATTTTGATGATAGGGTGTCAATTTTAGATCTTTCCTTCCGTCTCATGTGGGCATTTATGCTATAAATTTCCCTCTAGACACTGATTTAAATGTGTCCCAGAGATTCTTGTGTTCATTCTCATTGGTTTCAAAGAACATCTTTATTCTTGCCTTCATTTCGTTGGTTATCCAGTCAACATTTAAGAGACAGTTGTTTAGTTTCCATGAAATTGTGTGGTTCTGAGTTAGTTTCTTAATCCTGAGTTCTAATTTGATTGCACCTTGGTCTGAGAGACTGTTATGATTTCCATTCTTTTGCATTTGCTGAGGAGTGATTTAATTGCAGTTATGTGGTCAGTTTTAGAGTAGGTTCAATGCAGTGCTGAGAAGAATGTATATTTGTGGATTTAGGGTGGAGAGTTCTGTAGATGTCTATTAGGTCTACTTGGTCCAGATCTGAGTTCAACTCCTGGATATCCTTGTTAATTTTCTGTCTCATTGATCTGTCTAATAGTGTCGTGGAGTGTTAAAGTCTCCCACTATTATTGTCTCTAAGTCTCTCTGTAGGTCATTAAGAACTTGCTTTATGTATATGGGTGCTCCTGTATTGAGTGCATATATATTTAGGATCATTAACTCTTCTTGTTGTGTTGATCCTTTTACCATTATGTAATGCCCTTCTTTGTCCCTTTTGATCTTTGTTGGTTTAAAGTCTATTTTATCAGGAACTAGGATTGCAACTCCTGCTTTTTTTTTGCTCTCCATTTGCTTGGTGATTCTTCCTCCATCCCTTTATTTTGAGCCTATGTGTGTCCTTGCACATCAGATGGGTTTCTTGGATACAGCACACCGATGGATTTTGACTTTTTATCCAGTTTTGCAGTCTTCGTCTTTTGATTGGGGCTTTTAGCCCATTTACATTTAAGGTTAATATTTTTATGTGTGAATTTGATCCTGCCATTTTGATGCTAGCTGGTTGTCCTGCCCATTAGTTGATGCAGTTTCTTCATTGTTTTGTTGCTCTTTACCATTTGGTACATTTTTGCAGTGGCTGGTACTGGTTGTTTCTTTCCATGTTTAGTGCTTCTTTCAGGATCTCTTGTAAAGCAGGCCTGGTGGTGACAAAATCTCTCAGCAATTGCTTGTTCGTAAAGGATTTTCTTTCTCCTTCACTTATGAAGCTTAGTTTGGCTGGATATGAAATTCTAGGTTGAAAGTTCCTTTCTTTAAGGATATTGAATATTGGCCCCCATTCTCTTCTGGCTTGTAGGGTTTCTGCTGAGAGATCTGCTGTGAGTCTGATGGGCTTCCCTTTGTGAGTTACCCGACCTTTCTCTCTGGCTGCCCTTAGCATTTTCTCTTTCATTTCAACCCTGGTGAATCTGATGTTTATGTGCCTTGGGGTTGCTTTTCTTGAGGAATATCTTTGTGGTGTTCTCTATATTTCCTGTATTTGAATGTTGGGTTACCTTGCTAGGCTGGGGAAGTTCTCCTGGATAATATCCTGTAACCTGAAGAGTGTTTTCCAGCTTGGATTCATTCTCCCTGTCACATTCAGGTACACCAATCAAGCATAGATTAGGTCTTTTCACATAATCCCATATTTCTTGGAGGTTTTGTTCATTTCTTTTCACTCTTTTTTTTCTAATCTTGCCTTCTCATTTTATTTCATTGAGTTGATCTTCAATCTCTGGTATCCTTTCTTCTGCTTGATCGATTTAGCTATTGAAACTTGTGTATGCTTTGCGAAGTTCTTGTGTTGTGTTTTTCAGCTCCATTAAGTCATTTATATTCTTCTCTAAGCTGTTTATTCTCATTAGCATTTCATCAAACCTTTTCTTAAGGTTCTTAGTTTCTTTGCATTGGGTTGGAACATGTCCTTTTAGCTCAGAGAAGTTTATTGCCCACCTTCTGAAGCCTGTTTTTGTCAATTCATTAGACTCATTCTCCATCCAGCTTTGTTCCCTTGCTGGTTAGGAGTTATGGTCCCTTGGAGGACAAGAGGCATTCTGGTTTTTGATGTTTTCATCCTTTTTGTGCTGGTTTCTTCCCATCTTTGTGGATTTATCTACCTGCGGTCTTTGTAGTTGGTGACTTTCAGATGGGTTCTCTTAGTGGACTTCCTTTTTGTTGATGTTGAAGTTATTTCTTACAGTTTTTTAGTCTTCCTTCTAACAATCAGGCCCCTCTGCTGTAGGACTGCTGGAGGTCCACTCCAGACCCTGCTTGCCTGGGGATCACCTGCAGCGGCTGCAAAACAGTAAGGGTTGCTTCCAGTTTCTTCTTCTGTTATCTTTGTCCCAGAAGGATACCTGCCAAATGTCAGCCTGAGCTTTCATTTATGAGGTGTCTCTTTGGCTATATGGGAGTCGAGGAGCTGCTTGAGGAGACAGTCTGTCCCTTATAGGAGCTCAAGTGCTGAGCTGTGAGCTCCATTGTTCCATTCAGAGCTTCTGGGCAGGTACGTTTAAGTCTGCTGCAGCGGAACTCATAACCGCCTTTTTTTCCCAGGTGATCTGTCCTGGGAAGGTGGGTCTTCATTTATAAGTTCCTGACATGCTGCTGCCTTTTTTCAAAGATGCCCTGCCCAGCAAGGAGGTAGCCTAGTCACAGTCTGCCAGCAGAGGCATTGCTGAGCTGCCGTGGGCTTTGCCCAGCTGCTGTGTAAACTTCCTTTTGGTTTTGTTTACAGAGGTATAGTTAGAACTGCCTCAGTAATGGCGGTCTGCCTCAGTAATGGTGGACTGCCTCTGTAATGGGGGACTGCCTTGGTAATGGCAGATTGCCTTGGTAATGGCAGACTGCCTCAGTAATGGTGGACGGCCTCGGTAGTGGTGGACTGCCTCAGTAATGGCAGGCACCTTTCCCCCCACAGAGCTGGACCATCCTGGGCCCAGCTGCACTTGCTGCAAAACTCTCAATCCAGAGAATTTCAGATTGCTGGTCTTTGTGAGGGTAGGACCCGCTGAGCCAGATCACCTGGCTCCCTGTTTCAGCCCCCTTTTTTTCAGTTGAATGGGTGGCTCTGTCTCCCAGGCATTCCAGGTGCCAATTGAAACAGCTGCCCAGATTTGTGTGAGTTTTTGTGTGGAGACCTGCTGTGCCAGCTGAAACAGCTGTGCTGGAAACTTGTGGTGCTTTTCAGCCTGGGAATCTCCTGGTCTGTGGACAGTAATAACTCATTTGGAAATGCAGTGATCACTCATCCTCTGCATTGTTTTCACTGGGACCTGCACTCTGGAGCCGTTCCTATTTGGCCATCTTGGATCCTACCCCTCCAGTCTGTGTCTTTTGATTGGGGCATTTAGCCCATTTACATTTAAGATTAATATTGTTATGTGTGGATTTGATCCTGCCATTTTGGTGCTAGCTGGTTGTTTTGCCCATTAGTTGATGCAGTTTCTTCAGTGTTGATGGTCTTTACAGTTTAGTATGTTTTTGCGGTGGCTGGTACTGATTGTTCCTTTCCATGTTCAGTGCTTCCTTCAGGAGCTCTTGTAGGGCAGGCCTGTGGTGACAAAATCTCTCAGCAGTTGTTTGTCTGCAAAGAATTCTATTTCTCCTTTGCTTATGAGGCTTATTTTGGCTGGATATGAAATTCTGGGTTGAAAATTTGTATATTGGCCCCCACTCTCTTCTGGCTTGTAAGGTTTCTGCTGAGAGATAGGCTGTGAGTCTGATGGGCTGCCCTTTGTAGGTAACCTGACCTTTCTCTCTGGTTGCCCTTAGCATTTTTTCCCTTCGTTTCAACCCTGGTGAATCTGACAATTATATGCTTTGGGGTTGCTGTTCTCGAGGAATTTTTTTGTGGTGTTCTCTGTATTTCCTGAATTTGAATGTTGACCTACCTTGCTAGTTTGGGGAAGTTCTCCTGGATAATATCCTGAAGAGTGTTTTCCAACTTGGTTTCGTTCTCCCCATCACTTTCAGGTACACCAATCAAACACAGATTAGATCTTTTCACGTAATTTCATATTTCTTGGAGGCTTTATTTATATCTTTTCACTTTTTTCTCTAATCTTTCCTTCTTACTTTATTTCATTGAGTTTATCTTCAGTTTCTGATATCCTTTCTTCCACTTGATTGATTTGGCTATTGAAACTTGTGTATGCTTCATGGAGTTCTCATGCTGTGTTTTTCAGCTCCATCATGTCTTTTATGTTCTTCTCCATGCTGGTTATTCTCCTTAGCATTTCATCTAACCCTTTTTTTAAGTTTCTTAGTTTCCTTGCATTGGGTTAGAACATGCTCCTTTAGCACAGAGAAGTGTGTTATTACCCACTTTCTGAAGCCTGCCTCTGTTAATTCATCACACTCATTCTCCATCCAGTTTTGTTCCCTTGCTGGTTAGGAGTTGTGGTCCCTTGGAGGAGAAGAGGTGTTCTGGCTTTTGGTGATTTCATCCTTTTTGTGCTGGTTTCTTCCCATCTTCATGGATTTATTTGTCTTTGAAGTTGTTGACTTTTGGATGGGGTTTCTGAGTAGGCATCCTTTCTATTGATGTTGAAGCTATTTCTTTCTGTTTATTAGTTTTCCTTTTAACAGTCAGGCCCCTCTGCTGCAAGTCTGGTGGAGTTTGCTGAAGGTCCACTCCAGACCCTGCTTGCCTGGGAATCACCCATGGGGACTGCAGAACAGCAAAGATTGCTGCCTATTCCTTCCTCTGGTAGCTTCACCAAAAGGGCACCTGCCAGATGTCAGCCAGAGTTCTCCTGTATGATGTGTCTCCCAGATAGGATACATGGGGGGTCAGGGAGCCACTTGAGGAGACAGCCTGTCTGTTAACAGTGCAGAACTCAAGCACTGCTCTGGGGGCTCTGTTGCGCCCTTCAGGGCTGCTGGGCAGGGACGTTTAAGTCTGCTGAAGTGGAACCCACAACCACCCCTTTTCCCAGGTGCTCTGTCCCACGAAGGTGAGGAACAGAGCACCTGGGAAATGAAGCTGCCTACCGGAGCTTCAGCAATGGTGGGCACCCCTCCCCCCTCCAAGCTCAAATATACTGGGTCAAGTTCAGACTTATGTGCTGGCTGCAAGAATTTCAAGCCAGTGCATTTTAACTTGCCAGTCTTCATGGGGGTGGGACCTGCCAAGCCAGCTCACTTGGTTTCCTGGCTTCAGCCCCCTTTTTCAGGGGAATAGGTGGTTCTGTCTCACTGGCATTCCAGGTGCCACTCACCTAAAACAGGTGCCCAGTTTTATGCTGGAAACCCTGGGCGCTGGTGTTGTAGGCGCCAGAGGGAATCTCGTGGTCCACAGGTTGAATAGACCATAGGAAAAGCACAGTATCTGAGCCGGAGTGTTGGAATGTTGGGAAAAGTCCCTTAATGGCTTCCCATGGCTGGGAGCGAGAGTCTCTGGCCCCTTGCACCTCCCAGATGTGGCTGGCTGTGCCCCACCCTGCTTTGAGTTGCCCACCTTGGACTGTTCCTGACTGTCTAACCAGTCCCAATGAGATGAACTTTTACCTCAGTTGGAAATGCAGAGACCACTCATCTTCTGGTGCACTTTTTCTGGGAACTGCAGACCAGAGCTATTGCAATTCGGCCATCTTGGTGGAAGTCCAAACATATATAATTTTATGCATTGTAAATAATGTTCTGTTTTCAGAAATTGAGTTCTGTTTTTACCTCTTAGAAAAAATTGTGTGTGTGTGTGTGCGTGTGTGTGTGTGTGTGCATGTGTATGATAAGACAGAAGAAAGCCTGTTCTTATCATTAATTACAGGCGTTCCTTTAGCAGAACTAAAGGAATACACTGTTGCTATAAGGGAAAATTGTCAGTGTAGCAAATTTAATGTTTCTGGCCATGTTCTTGGTCATAGCCCATTTATTGGATTTTTTGGCTACACTGCAAAATTAGATGATATGTGGCATTTTTGTGTTTACATACAGTTGAGAAAATGTCCAGTAATCCTTCTTTAAAGAAAATCTGGGCCTATGTTACAAGAATATGTAGGCACTTGTTCCTGAGTACCTCATGCTAATGTTACCTAAATTGTATAGGAAACAGTGCTGAATATTATAGAAATAATGTTTTTAGTAATAAGCCAATTCTTTAGTATTCCAGTGTTGTTAGATTTTATTTTGCATGAAATTCTGAAAGTGCCCACTTTTAAGTGTTTTAAGTTTTAAATTTTGTCAGAGTTTCAAAATGTGTTGAAACAGAAGACAACTTTTATTTAATGGAAGTAAATTGAGTAGTTTGACAGTCTCATTTTCAGACTCCAGTACTGAATCAATTTTCACAGGCTGCAGAAGTTAACATATTATCCAAAGTATATAAAATATTCATAGGAAAGAATTTGTATATAGTAAAGGAAAGACACGAAGATTTACTCTTTCTGTTATATGACAATCTTCCATCATATGCTTGGCTTATCTGGCATATACTTAGTAGTAGACCTGAGATACTGAAGTATGATATAGTTATAGATATTTTGATGTTATTAAATGGAGTTAAAAAGGTCCAAATGCAGTCCAATATTCTTTGTTCATGTAACTAGTTAGATTATTTAGTGCATGTTCTGACATAGGCACTGTGTTAGCTGGTAGCAAAAGAAGGTTTTATTAAGCTCACATCTTAGTGGAAATGAAGAGGAAGACAAATGCATAGTTATAATTTGATAAATGTACCAATAGAGATATGTATAAATTCTATGCAATTATAGATAAAGGGAAAATAAATTCTGGGAGTCTGGCAGTAGGCAGTGATGGCTTCAGAATAGAAATATAATATTATAAGAAATGAATTTTATTTCAACTTTTTGAGGAACTGCCATACTGTTTTCCATAGTAACTATACCATTTTATGTTCCTCCAGTAGTGTACAAGGGTTCCAGTTACTCCCTATCCTCACCAACATACTAGTTTCTTTTTTCTTTGATAGTAGCCATCCTAATGGGTATGAAATGATGTTATCTTAGTTTTCATTTGTATTTCCCTAATGATTAATGATATTGAGCATCCTTTCTTGTGCTCATTAGCCATTTATATATCTATTCAGGAAAAAAAAATGCCTATTCACATCCTTTGCCCATTTTTGGATCAAGTTGTTTGGTTTTTTGGTATTGTTGAGTCTTAAGAGATCTGTAAATATTCTGGTTATTAGTTTCTTATTGAATATGTGATTTGTAAATATATTCTGCCATCTGTGAATTGACTTTTTACTCTGTTGATAGTGTCTTTTGATGCACACAATTTTAAAAATTTCATGAAGTCCAGTTTGCCTATTTTTCGTTGTTATCACCTGTGCCTTTGGTATCATATCCCAAGAGATCACCAAATCCAATGTTGTGAAGATTTTGCACTGTGTTTTCTTCTATGAGTTTTATAGTTTTAGAACTTGCATTTAGGTCTTTAATGTATTTTGACTTAATTTTTGGATATGATGTTACATAAAGGTCCAACTTGATTCTTTTGCATATAGATATACAGTTTTCCTAGCATCCTTTATTGGCAGACTGTGCTTTCTCCAATTGAATGATAATGGGAGAAAGGACAAGGACAAAACTTGTTGTAAATAATTTTACTGTCTATTCAAGGTTTTATTTCTAGTTCTGTTTGTCTATACATCTGTCTTTATTCCAGTAGCATACTGTTTTTGATTATTATAGCTTTGTAGTAAGTTTTTAAATCTGGAAGAATTAGGAATCTTCAAGAACTGTTCTTCTTTTTCAAGATTGTTTTGGCTATTTGGGGTTTCTTGAGATTTCATCTACATTTTAGGTTGGATTTTTTCTATTTTTGCAAAACACATCACTGGGATTTTGATAGGGATTGCAGTGAACTTGTAGATCACTTTGGGTAGTATTGCCTTCTTAACAATATTAAGTCTTCCAATTCATGAAATGGAAAGTACCTTTCCATTTATTTATGTCTTTCTTAATTTCTTTCAGCATTGTTTTATGGTTTTCATTATACAAGTCCTCCATGGTTAAGTTAATTCCTAAGTAGTTATTCTTTTTAACGTTATTATTTATGAGTTTTTTTCTTAATTTCCTTTTCAGATTATTTATTGTTAGTGTATAAAACTGCAACTGATTTTTTTGTGTTGACTTTCTATCTTGCTACTTTATGGAAGTTGTTTATTAGTTCTAACAGTCTTTTGTGGGAGTTTTAGGATTTTCTACATATAGGATCATATCACCTGTGAACAGAGATAATTGTACTTCTTCCTTTCTAACTTGGATTTCTTTTATTTTTTTCTTCCTTAATTACTTTGGCTAGAATTTCCAGTGTGTTGGATAAAAGTAGCAAAAGCAGGCATCCTTACCTTGTTTCTGATTTTAGATGAAAAGCTTTCAGTTATCCAACATGGAGTATGATGTTCACTGTAGCATTTTTATATACAGCTTTTATTATGTTGAGGTAGTTTCTTTCTATTCCTACTTTCTTGAATGTTTTAATCATGAAAGGGTGTTGAATTTTGTCAAATGCTTTTTTTTTTACATCAATTGAGATGATCATGTGACTTTTTTCACTTCATTTTGTTAGTATGGTATATGACAGTGATTTATTGTTGTGTGTTGAACCATTCCAAGAACAAATTCCACTAAGTCATTGTGTATAATTCTCTTAATATTCTGCTGAACTTGGTTTGCTAGTTTTTTGTCAATTATTTTTCCGTTGATTTTTCTAAGGGATATGACCTGTGGCTTTATTTTCTTGTATGTCTTTGGTGTTGGTATCAAGGTAATGCTGGCCTCACAGAATGAATTAGGAAGTGTTTTCTGGTTTTCAATTGTGTGCGAGAGTTTTTGTTTTGTTTTGTTTGTTTGTTTGAAAGACAGGATCTCCCTATGTTGCCCATGCTGGAGTTCAGTGACTGTACACAGGCTTGATCATAGTGCATGCGCTGTACTCTTGGACTCCTGGCCTCAAGCAATTCTCTTGCATCAACCCTCTGAGTAGTTGGGACTATAGTTGCACATCATCACGCCCAGCTCAATTTTTGGAAAAGTTTGAGAAACATTGGTGTTGGTTCTTTAAATATTTGGTAGAATTCACCAGGGAAGCCATCAGGACCAAGGGTTTTCTTTGTCAGAGTTTTGATTACTGATTAATGTTTTTACTAGTTACAGATCTGTTCAGATTTTTTATTTTTTTGCAATTTAGTCTTGTGTAATTTTGTGTTTCTAGGATTTTTTCATTTTATCTAGGTTATCCAATTTGTTGGTGTACAATTGGGCATAGTACTCTCTTATAATCCTTTTCATTTCTGTGGAGTAAGCAGTAATGCTCCCAGTTTCTTTCCTTATTTTAATAATTTGAGTCTTCTCTCTTTTTTCATAGTCCGTCTAGCTCAAGCTTTTTCAATTTCATTGATCTTTTTGAAGAGTCAGCTTTTTGTTTCAGTTATTGTCTCCATTGTTTTCCTATTCTCTATTTAATCTATCTGTGCTCTACTTTTTATTATTTATTTTATTTCTTCTGCTAGCTTTTAGTCTAGTTTGCCCTTTTTTTCCAGTTCCTGAAGTTGCAAAGTTGGTTGTTTATTTGAAAGCTTTCTTGTTTTTTTTAATCTAAGCCTCTATAGCTATAAATTTTCTACTTAACATTACTCTCACTGAGTTCCATAAGTTTTGATATGTCATGGTTTTGTCGTCTCTAAGTATTTCTCATTTCTCTTATAATTTCTTCTTTAATCCATTCACTGTTTAAGACTGTGTTGTTTAATTTCCATAAACTTGTGAATTTTCCAGTTTTCCTTGTGTTACTGATTTCTACCTTCATCTCTGTGGTCAGAGAAACTACTTTGTATCATCTCTATTTTTAAAAATCTATTGATACTTAATTTGTGAGCTAATATATAATCTATCTGGAAAATGTCCCACGGGCATTTACATAGAATGTGTATGCTGCAGTTCTTGGGTAAATAATTCAGTATATTGTTAGATCTAGTTGGCTTTTCATGTAAATCCTTTATTTCCTCATTTCCTGTCTAGTGGTTCTATCATTGAGAATAGGATATTGAAGTCTACCATTATTGTAGAATTATCTATTTCTCCCTTCATTTTTGTTAGTTTTGGCTTCATACATTTTCAAGTCTGTTACAGGCACATAAATGTTTATAGTTGTTATACCTTCTTGCTGTATTGAAATTTTTATTAATATATAATGTCTTTTTGTGTCCCGTAACCTTTTTTATTTAAAGTCTATTTTGTCTGATGTAAGTACAGACACTTTTCTCTCTTTTGGTTGCCCTTTAACTTTTAATATATTCATGTCTTTAGATCTAAAATGAATCTCTTATAGATCACATATAGTTTTATCTTTTTTTAAAAAAAATTTATTCTGCCAACGTGCCTTTTGATTGGAGAGTTTAATGCATTTACATTGAAAGTAATTACTGATGATGAGATATTTCTCTTGTTTTTCTATTTATTTTCTATATGTCTTATAGCTTTTGTGCCTCTCATTTGCTGTATTACTGTCTTCTTTTGGGTTTAGTTGGTTTTTAAAATATATATAGTGAAATGTTTACATTGTCTTCTCATTTTCTCTTCTCTTTTGTGTATATTCCATAGCTATTTTCTTTGTGGTTCCCATGGGGATTGTGTTTAACTAATAACCTAAGGTTATAACATTCTAGTGTAATACCAATTTAACTTCAATAACATACAAAATTTGTATTACTTTATGGCTCTATCCTCATTCCGTTCACTTGATGATACCACAATATTACATCTGTGTACAGTGCATATACAAACCCAGAAATTAGTAATTCTTTTAAATGCACTACTTTTTAAAATTATATAGAAAAAATTACAATCCAAAGTTATAATAATACTGATTTTCAAACATTAACTTTTCAAATGTATGAGTTTCTTAAATCATGTAAAAAACAAAAAGTGGAGTTACAAACCTTTGTTACAGTAGTATTATAATTGCCCAGTTTTTAAAAGATCTTTATTCACTCAGATTCTAGTTACTGTCTTGTATTCTTTCATTTTATTCTGCAAGATTCCTGTGAGCATTTTTTGAAGGTCGGGTCTACTGGTAACAAACTGTCTCAGCTTTCATTTATGTGAAAGAGTCTGAATATCTTTCCACTTTTGAAGGACAGTTTGTTGGATATGGGATTCTTGATTGATGGCTTTTTTCTTTTACCACATTGAAAATGTCAGCCCACGTGTGTGGTCCTCAAAGTTTCTGATGAGAAATCTGCTAATAATTGTATAGAGGGTCCCTTATATTTAATAAGTCACTACTCTCTTGCAACTTTCAAAGTTCTCTCTTTGCCTTTGACTTTCAACAGTTTGATTATAATGTGTCCTAGTGTGGGTCTCTTTGAATTCATCTTACATGGAGTTTATTGAGCTTCTTGAATGTTTATATTCATGTATTTCATCAAGCTTGGGAATTTTTTGGCCGTTATTTCTTCAAATATTCTCTCTCTACCCCTTCCTCAATTTTTCTTATCTTTCTGAGACTCCTACAATGCATATCAGTTGGTTCAATGGCGTCCCATAAACTCCTATGGCTCTGTTAACTTCAATTGTTTTTTCTTTGTTTCAGAGACTCAAATATTTCCATTTCCCTATCTTCAGGTTTGCTGATTCTTTCTTCAACCTGCTCAAATCTGCCTTTGAATCCCTCTAGTGAGTTTTTATTTTAGCATTATACTTTTCAGCTCCAAAATTTATTTTTGGTTTCTTTTTTTGGTTTGCTATCTTTATTGATGTTTCCATTTTTCTCACACATTTTTTTCTTGATTTTCTCAACATTTATTTAGTTATTTGAGAATCTATGGAGAGTTGTTTTAAAGTCTTTGTCTAGTAGATCTGCCATCAGGTCTTAGGTCTTTTTCAAGGGCCGGTGTCATTTTTTTTTTTTTTTTTTAGCTCTTTAAATGGGCCATGCTTTCCAAGTTCCTTGTATTATTTGTGATTTTCTTGTTGTTGTTGAAATTGGGACATATAAATCTAATACTGTGGAATCTCTGGAAATCAGATTCTTTTTCCAGTGTTTCACTTGTTGTTGTTGTTTTATTTTTATTTATTTATTTATTTATTTAATTGTTGTTTGTTCTTTCTTTGCCCAGGATCAGCCTGAGGTATAATCTAACATCTTGGGTCTTTTCTTAGCCTTTACTTTTCTCTGAGCATATGTGTTCACTTTCTCATTTTCCCCATATATGCAGTTGTTTTTGAATGACCTAGTTTTTAACATCTGGCTCCCAAAGAGAATAAAAGAGAAAAATGAAGAGGAGGGAGAACATTGTCCTTTTAACTCTTCTGAAAATCACTTAAGCCAGAGGGGAAGGGGCTTGTAATAATCAAGGGTGGTTCAACAACAATGGTCCCTTCCTCCCATCTTCACCCTCACTTATTTGTTTACACCTCTCTGGTCAGAAGAAGCAATTAGGTTATAGATAGCAGATATTTAGAGAATGGGGTGCTTTTTTCCCTTTCTGGGTCCTTCAAACTGCTTGTAAGCTGCTCCTGGGACTCATGCATTCCTGCCTGTCGAGGGGGATGCATATATGTGGCTATGCTAGAAGCTGACATTGATCAGAATTAACTGCAATTTACCATCCAAGCTTTCTCCTAAAAGTTACAAGGCATCAGTAGACTCCAGAATTCTAAAATAATTACATCAGACAGTTGCTGCCAGTGCAATTCTTGTCTGGGTGGGGAGACAGATTCTTGGTGCTTCCTACTGCACCATCTTCCCAGAATCCACTTTATAGAAGATTTTTACAACAGCCCTAGGAGGTAGTTTTATTACTGTTTTATAGATGAAGAAGTAGCAGAGGCTTAGATCCCAAGCCCAGGCAGCTATCAGGACCCCAAGCCAGTGGTGTCCATTTTCAGAGCCTAGTAAACCACATTGCCCTTTATTTTTTGAAAGTTTATATCAGGACAGAGTGTTTTAAAAAGTGATTCTTGAAAATTAATCATTTGAAATTTTCTAAATTGGATAGGATAAAAATGTAAGAGCATCAGAAATGAAAAAAATTGTATAATAGTTTTACATTAAAGTGATTGCCCAATTGATATGTTATTTCTTATGTGCTTTCTATTATAAAAATAATTGATTTCTCAGAAACATTTGCCATAAATATATTTTCTAGAAATAAAAGAAAGCTTTAGGACAAAGTAAATCTTTTGTGGCTATATGTAGACATTTGGGTGTAATTCTGCCATCTTAGCATAGTTCAGACTTACACATTCAGTTTCTTGTAACTCTTCTAAATGAAGTAAATTACTATCATCTATAGCTTCATCCCCATAAAGCTTAATTTTTACTTAATTAGTAAGTAATCCAGGTTAGATTTTCTAGTTAATTTTATTAGAATTGTCATCTTCATATAATCATACCATTTTCTAGCAGATTTACAATTGAACTGTCATTTCCTTACTGATACAAAAATTAGAATCTTAGAAGTTAAAACAACTCAGGTTAGAATAAGAGTTGGCAGCTCTTTGCTTGTATCCCGCAGTTGCACACCAGTACATACTGTCTGACATACCACCTCTGGCATTATTACCTTACAGTCACCAATATTCTCCTTAGAGCAATCTCAGATATCTTGTCTTCTCTAGGGAGATATTTAATCATAGAGCTTCTTCTAAAATTACTGTGCTTCTATGAGTCTGCTTAACTAAGGCAAAGTTAATACAAATGTTTTTTTAGGAATTGTTTTTCCTCTAGACAATAGTAGTTTGTAAGTATATTTTCTGGTTATTTTACCTTAATTGTATATGTTTATCATTGTATTTGTTGATTGGTTCTATTAGTTTATTATTGCTGCCATTAAGTTAACTGAGCTTGAAATGAGTTTCATTGGGCTTGAATCAAGGCATTGGCAAGGTGTTACCTGTGGATGCTCCAGAGGAGAATCTGGGTTTTTTGTGCCCTTTCTAGATCCTAGAGTACACCTATATTCCTTAGCTTGTGGCCTCTTCCTCTGTCTGCAAAGCCAGCAGAGAGCATCATCACATCTCTTTCTGACTTTGACCCTGCTGCTTCTCTCTTTCTTGTATGACAATCCTTGTGATTACATTGGGCCCAGCCAGCCAATTCTAAATACTCTTCCCATTTAAAGATCAACTTAATCACATCTGCATAATCTGATTGTCACATAAGGTAACATATCCATAGTATCTTAGTCCATTTTGTGTTATTATACCAGAATACCTGAGGCTGGGTAATTTATAACAAAGGTTTATTTGGCTTATGATTCTGGTGGCTGGAAAGTATAAGATTGGACAGCCCATCTAGTGAAGGTCTCATGCTGCTTCAACTCACGGCACAAAATGGAAGGGGAAGCAGGTGTATACAAAGAGACCAAACATGAGAAGGAGCAACCTGCTTTCACAGTAACTAGTTCAGTCCCACAGGGATACATTTATCTATTCATAAAGGATCTGCCCCCATGACCCAGACACTTCCCACTAGCCCCATCTCCCAACACTACCACATTGGGAATTAAATTTCAACAGAGTTTTCATGGGGACAAACCACATCCAAACTGTAGCACACAAATTTCAGGGATTAGGATGTAGACATCTTTGGGGGCCATTATTCTACCTACCACAGTGGTACATGAAAATTTGGCAAGAGAAGAAATTAATATTTACAAATTTAGAATTTTTAGACCCTAATGGCTTTTCTTAATTATTGGAAAATATTTATTATAAGTCAAAAAATAAAATTCACCTGATTATTTCAATAGATGCAAAAAATTTATTTGAGACTGTATTTGATAATTTTTTAAAAAATGTTTAATTATAGTAAAACAAATCACAACATAAAATTGACCACCTTAACCATTTCTAAGGATACAATTTAGCAGTGTTAAGTATATTCACATTGTTGTGCAACGTAATATTCATTTTATACTAACTTTTTATACACTAGAAATCAACTATTAATATATTTTCTCAACATAATGGTATTTATCTGAAACCAACATTTGGAATCTTAATGTAAGTTAATGTTACTTATTAGTGAAATACTAGAGATGGTCCCACTAAAGGAAAGAAAGAACATATCATTTTGGAATTTCTAAACAATGAAATAAGATAAGAAAAATAAAGTAATAGATACCAGAAAGGACACAACATTATTGTTAACTAATACAACATTATTGCTAACTATAGATATTTAAAAATTCAAGGGATTTGACTGAAAGCTAGTAGAACTAATAAGATGATTCAGTTAACTGCCTCTTTACCCAATAAAATATTAAAATCCTTTACTCTTTTAAATATGAGTAATAATCATTTAGACTATGTAATGGAAAATAGAATTAGGTTACATAAGGGATTGAGCTTACTCACACACACCCCTTTTAGATTATAAACATATAGAAATGCTGGAAAAAGATAACAAGGGATATACATATACAGCCAAATAGCCATCACATTTTTCAATGCATATACTCTCTTGACTACACAATTCTATTTCTATGTGTTTGTTCTACAGAGACACTCATATGTGTAAAATGACACAGTAAAAGGCTAATTGTTTTGGTATTGTCAGAAACAGCATAAAATTGAAAATGAATGTTCATATAATGGGGAGTAACTCATTAAATAAATGTGGAATACATATTCAGTGAAACATGATACAGCCCTTTAAAAAAGCATGCAGCAGGTCAAGCGCAGTGGCTCATGCCTGTAACCTCAACACTTTTGGAGCCTCAGGCAGGAGGATTGCTTGAGCTCAAGAGTTCAAGACCAGCCTGGGCAACATAAAGAGACCGTATCTCTACAAAAAAAAATTAAAACTTAAAAAAGGAAGGAGGCAGCCCTGTATACACTAATATAAAGAGATCTTTTAATGGATTAAATTTGTTTTAAAACCAAGTACCAAACATTGCATATGGTGCTCCTACCACTTGAGCTAAAACTGCTCTTGTCAAGGTCATCAAGAAATTCAGTGACCAATTCTCCATCCTCCTTTTAACTAATCTCTCAATAGCACTTGATTCAGTTGTGCTGTTTCTTCACTTGGGTTTCAAGACACCACATTCTTTTTAGTTTTCCTCTTATTTTACTAGTCAACAGCAACAAATTCAGCATTTTGGGGATCTAAAGCTTATACAATTTCGAGGGACTTCATTTTTTGTGAATCCAATTTTGTATTTCTTTTTTTAATGTATATACTTTAAGTTTTGGGGTACATGTGCAGATCATGCAGGTTTATTACATAGGTATACATGTGGTATACACCATGGTGGTTTGCTGCATCCATCGTCCTGTTATCTACATTAGGTATTTCTCCTAATGTTATCCCTCCCCAATCCCCTACCCCATATGATCCCGCCCCTAGCCCCTCCCCCACCCCCCAACAGGCCCCAGTATATGATATTCCATTCCCTGTGTCCATGTGTTCTCATTGTTCAACACCCACTTATGAGTGAGAACATGCAGTGTTTGGTTTTCTGTTCTTGTGTCAGTTTGATAAGAATGACGGTTTCCAGCTTCATCCATGTCCTTGCAAAGGACATGAACTTATCCTGTTTTATGGCTGCGTAGTATTCCATGGTGTATATATCCCACATTTTCTTTATCCTGTCTATCATTGATGGGCATTTGGGTTGGTTCCAAGTCTGCTATTGTAAACGGTGCCACAGTAAACATATGTGTGCATGTGTCTTTATAATAGAATGATTTATAATCCTTTGGGTATATACCCAGTAATGGGATTGCTGGGTCAAATGGTATTTCTATTTCTAGATCCTCGAGGAATCGCCTACTATCTTCCACAATGGTTGCACTAATTTACACTCCCACCAACAATGTAAAAGCATTCCTATTTCTCCACATCCTCTCCAGCATCTGTTGTCTCCTGATTTTTTTTCAATTTAAAAAAGTTATATTTTATTAAATATAAATATTTAACATGCTCGACACATATGGAATCTACATTTAACACAAAAAATTGATCAAACATTGAAACTTTGCTTTAAAACACAGACAAAATACAACTTGCAATTATACTTTTGTTGCTTATGATAATTCTGGAGGATCTGTATATTTTCTGAAGAAAAATAACTGTAAGCAATAATAAGAAAGATTTGTTTTTTTGACACAGAGTTTTGCTCTTGTCTCCTGATTTTTTAATTATCCCCATTCTAACTGGCGTGAGATGGTATCTCAATGTGGTTTTGATTTGCATTTCTCTAATA
>CAUYLG010015937.1:0-57800 GCA_963573385.1 Cacajao melanocephalus
GCATTCTAGCCTGGGCAGTAGAACAAGAATCCTGTTCTCTCTCCCTCTTTTTCTTCCTCTTTCTTTCTCTCGTACATTCTTTTTCTTTCTTTCTTTCACTCTCACTTTCTTTCCTCTCTTTTTCTTTCTTTCAAAAAAAAATAAAAATAAAAATAAAAAAAAAAAAAGATGCAGCAGCTCCACTGAACCCGTGGCAGCCCAGCAGCGCCTCTGCAGGCAAACAAAGGAAAGGCCTCCTCCCCAAGCAGCTACCTGAGATCAAAACGTATTATATAAATCCAATAAGATGAGAAAAAACCAGCACAAGAAGAATGAGACCATCAAAAACCAGAACCCCCCTCCCCCACCACGAGATCACAACTCCTCACTAGGAAGGGAACAAAGCTGGACGGAGAATGAGTTTGACGAACTGACAGAAGCAGGCTTCAGAAGGTGGATAATAACAGACTTCTCTGAGTTAAAGGAACATGTTCTAACCCAATGCAAAGAAACTAAAAACCTTGAAAAAAAGTTAGACAAAATGCTAACTAAAATAACCAGCTTAGAGAAGAACATAAACGACTTGATGGAGCTGAAAAACAGCACAAGATCTTTGTGAAGCATACACAAGTTTCAATAGCCAAATAGATCAAGCAGAAGAAAGGATATCAGACATTGAAAATCAATTCAATGAAACAAAACAAGAATGCAAAAAGAGAACAAAGAGTGAAAAGAAATGAACAAAGCCTTCAAGAAATATGGGATTATTTGAAAAGACCTAATCGATGCTTGATCAGTGTACCAGAAGATGACGGGGAAAATGAATCCAAGCCAGAAAACACTCTTCAGGATATTATCCAGGAGAACTTCCCCAATCTAGCAAGGCAGGCCAACATTCAAATACAGGAAATACAGAGACCACCACAATGATACTCCTCTAGAAGAGCAACCCCAAGACACATAATCATTAGATTCACCAGAGTTGAAACAAAGGAAAAAATACTAAGGGCAGCCAGAGAGAAAGGTTGGGTCAGTCACAAAGGGAAGCACATCAGACTCATGGCGGATCTCTCGGCAGAAACCCTACAAGCCAGAAGAGAGTGAGCGCCAATATTCAACATCCTTAAAAGAACTTTCAACCCAGAACTTCACATCCAGCAAAACTAAGCATCATAAGTGATGGAGAAATGAAATCCTTTATGGACAAGCAATTGCTGAGAGATTTTGTCACTACCAGACCTGCCCTACAAGAGCTCCTGAGGGAAGCACTAAACACAGAAAGGAAAAACCAGTACCGGCCACTGCAAAAAAGAACCAAATGGTAAAGACCAATGACGCAATGAAGATATTACACCAACCAAAGGGCAAAACTAACTAGTAATAAAATGACAGGAACAAATTCACACATAATATTAACATTAAATGTAAATGGACTATACTACAAGGCCACAGTAATCAAAACAGCATGGTACTGGTACCAAAACAGAGACATAGACCAACAGAACAGAACAGAAGCCTCAGAAGCAACATCACACATCTACAATCATCTGATCTTTGACAAACCTGACAAAAACAAGCAATGGGGAAAGGATTCCCTGTTTAATAAATGATGTTGGGAAAACTGGCTAGCCATGTGCAGAAAGCAGAAACTGGACTCCTTCCTGACACCTTACACTAAAATTAACTCCAGATGGATTAAAGATCTAAACATAAGACCTAACACCATAAAAACCCTAGAAGAAAACCTAGGCAAAACCATTCAGGATATAGACATAGGCAAGGACTTCATGGCTAAAACACCAAAAGCAATGGCAACAAAAACCAAAATAGACAAATGGGATCTAATTAAACTCCAGAACTTCTGTACAGCAAAGGAAATAATCATTAGAGTGAACTGGCAACCAACAGAATGGGAAAAAAGTTTTGTAATCTATCTATCCGACAAAGGTCTAATATCCAGAATCTACAAAGAACTAAAACAGATTTACAAGAAAAAAAGAATGGAATTTACAAGAAAACAAACAAGGCTATTCAAAAGTGGGTGAAGGATATGAACAGACCCTTTACAAAAGAAGACATCTATGATGCCAACAAACATATGAAAAAGTGCTCATCATCACTGTTCATTAGAGAAATGCAAATCAAAACCACATTGAAATACCATCTCACACCAGTTAGAATGGCGATCACTAAAAAATCTAGAGACATGCTGGAGAGGATGTGGAGAAATAGGAACACTTTTACACTGTTGGTGGGAGTGCAAATTAGGGCAACTATTGTGGAAGACAGTGTGGTGATTCCTCAAGGACCTAGAAATAGAAATACCATTTGACCCAGCAATCCCATTACTGGGTATACACCCAAAGAATCATAAATTGTTCTACTATAAAGACATATGCACACGTATGTTCATTGCAGTACTGTTTACAATAGCAAAGACCTGGAACCAACTCAAATGTCCATCAACAATAGACTGGATAAAGAAAATGTGGCACATATACATCATGGAATACTACGCAGCCCTAAAAAACGATGAGTTCATGTCCTTCATAGGGACATGGATGAATCTGGAAACCATCATTCTCAGTAAACTGACACAGGAACAGAAAATCAAACACCACATGGTATCACTCATAGGCGGGTGTTGAACGATTAGAACAGGTGGACACAGAGAGGGGAGCATCACACTGTGATCAGTTGGGGGAGACTAGGGGAGGGACAACGGGGGATGGGGAGGGTGGGGAGGGATAACGTTGGAGAAATACCAGATATAGGTGACGGGGGGAGGAAGGCAGCAAACCACCTTGCCATGTATGTACCTATGCAACAATCCTGCATGATCTGCACACGTACCCCGGAACCTAAAGTACAAATATATATGCACATAAAATTAGCCTGGCGTGGTGGCAGGTGCCTGTAATCCCAGCTACTTGGGAGGCTAAGGCAGGAGAATCGCTTGGACCCGGGAGGTTCAACCCAGAGGTTGCAGTGAGCCAAGATGGCGCCATTGCACTCCAGCCTGGGCAACAAGAGTTAAACTCCATCTCAAAAAAAAAAAAAAAAGAGAGAGAGAATTAGAATATCATTATTTTGCAACCCTTAATGACTGCTAGATCCAGACATTGACCATCAATATCTGCCAACATGAACAAAGGAGAAAGAAAACCAGACATTATTTATTCTCTTTTAGAAAAAGAAAATACTGCTTACAAAGTAGATTTTGGGAAAAATACATCTAGTATATGTATATCCAACTATCATATACAGAAAAAAGAAAGAAAGAGGCACATTTTAATAAATGCCTCAGGAATCCTATCAGCAAAATCCAGACTCTGAAATTTGACAGGAAAGATGACCAGCTTCTTCAATAAATAAATGGGGACTAGTTGAAGGGGAAACAAAGGAGAGTTTAAAGTCATATCAACCAATCATGATGGGTGAATTTTATTTGGATTTTGACTCAAAGAAACTGCATAAGAAAATAAATGACTTTTGTGAGACAATTGGAAATTCAAGCTCTGATTAAATATTTAGTCATATTTGGGTACTTATATTTTCATTTTTTAAAATAATATGTTATTATGGTTGCGTTTATAACAGAAAATATCTTTTAAAAGTCCATTCCAAATTATTGACGAATAAAATGATATATATGCTATGCATATGATGTCTATATGACATATATTTTACACATGAAATGTCTAGGATTTGCTCCAGAATAATATAATGGAAGAGGCTGTAAGTGGGACAAATGTAAGGTTGTCCATAAATTGAAAATCATAAAAACTGAGTGATGATACTTGGGAGTTTGTTGTATTATTTTGTCTATTTTTATACTGAAATCTTCACATACAAATATTTATTTTAAAAAATATTTAACTAACTCCCCAAAAATGCTGAATAATGTAAACACTCCTAGATCAGTGCTACATGAAACTACTTATAGTTCCCACAAAGGACTATGATTCCTCTTACTTCCAAATGTTTGTAAATTTTCCTTTTTCCATAATGCCAAGTTCCATTCTTCTTCTCCTGGTAAAATTCAGTCAGTCACATCACGCATTGCCATCTGCATGCTGCAGGCTCCCTGTTGTGGACTGGCCACCCACAGTGGAGTGATGGGTATCCACCATTGACTGCCTGTGCTGCTTCTCCAGCCTTCCCTGCCCTTTTGTCTGCCCTTTGAGGCTGACCCATTTGGACTGCATCAGAGGCTCACATGTCTTCTGCTTCTGGTTAGACTTTTCCAGATAGAGCCACCAGCAGAAGATCTGGAGGTCAAGGTGAAGAGGGAAGTTGCTGTATTTATGTCCCTGGCTTGCTCCCTGCCAGGTGAGCACAGGTTTGGTTGCTTCCTCTTTGTAAATATCACTCCTATCAGGTAACCCTTTCCAAGTAGTTCTCTTTCTGGTACTGGTGATTGCTTCTTTGCCTTTTTATCTTCAGCTCAAGAATTGGTTTCTCATAAACCTAGTACACTATTTGCAAAAGAGCCCTCCATCCAACTCTCCACAAATTACTCAGTTTCAGTATTACTCCTGTATAATGAGTGTAATATTATAATTATTACAGTAAATATATGAATTAGTATAATAAAAATTACACTAATTATACATTTGTTTAAAAAAAAAAAAAAACCACCAAAACCAGGAAGGGCTGTAAGAAGAACCAGACATAGATTTAGCCTGAGAAGGCATAGAAGAAACGGAGAGAGAGCACATGTGCAATGGCTTGGTGGTACAAAAGAAGCAAAAGAGGTTCGATGCTCTGCTTCACTTGTCAGCTACTTGAGCTAGAAAACAAAGATGAGAGCAGGGAAGGATAGAGAACCCGACAGAATCTCGATTTTACAGGCCAAGTAAGGACAGAGATTTTGATCCTAAGAGCAATGGGGAAATATCGAATATTCCCCTTGGCCTTCCAGGCCTAGGTAAGGGATCATCATCTTGCAAACAATCCCTGAGAGCCTTCTACCACACAGGCAGGATTAGGAGGCTCTGGCGCATGATAACCACTCAATAAATGTTCACTAGATCAGTGAACAAAGAACAAGTAAACCATGTATAGACCGTTTAGAGAGTTTTTTCCATCATATATGGGCATGATTTTGTCACCTCCAAGAATTCTTCCTTGCATATACCCTTCCTGAACTTAATCCTATTTGTTCTTGGCTTGTGTCTTCACTTGCAATAAACATAAAAAGTGCTGGAAATAAGCAGCTATATGTGTGTTACAACATTGGAAAGTACATCAATCCCAGTCCAATCTTTTATAACATGACAGCTATTTTATTCTAGAGATGATTTAACAAGGACCATCACAAAATCATGTGATGAAGATTCTTGCCGTAAACACAATAGATGTTTCTGTTAAACTTCTCTAATTCAAGGTGGTTGAGGAAGAATTATTTGGAATTGACAATATGAGTAAAAAAGAGACCTATTTTGCTTTGTTTAGAACGAGAAATACAACCTTCTTTCTTTCATGCATAACGTACAGCACAAACCATGTGCCAACCAAAGGTGACAAGCAGAAGCTTTGTTTTTATTTGCATTACAAATTCAGTATGGCCTGATTTACACACAAATAACTAAGCATAATTTTAACTGAGGGCATCATTTAATAATAAGCAGAAATGCACAGCTAAAACCTGCTTGAAAATATACTTACACTACAAATTTCCTTCCTTAATGTAAGCAAACAAAATTAAAATACAAAGTGATCTCAACAGTGTGGCAACTGAGTATTCACTAGTATCACAATAATGGTATCTTTGTATATTCAGATTTTTGTGATAATAGAGATGTCCATCTCATTCATAAGTAAGATGGATATTCACAAGTTGCTACAGTTCTACATTTCCTTTTTACCTAAATACAGAAGTCCTCAGTGAACCAAAAAAGTATAAAATGCTATGGCTTCTGTGCCAATTCACCAATGCTGGGATGTTTCTATGGTGTAATTTTTTTTTTTTTGAGACAGAGTTTTGCTCTTGTAGCCCAGGCTGCAGTGCAATGGCACAATTTCGGCCACCTCCTGGGTTCGAGTGATTCTCCTGCATCAGCCTCCCTGGTAGCTGGGATTAGAGGCATGCGCACCATGTCTGGCTAATTTTTGTATTTTTAGTAGAGGCAGAGTTTTGCCATGTTGGTCAGGCTGGTCTCGAACTCCTGACCTCAGGTGATCCACTCACCTTGGCCTCCCAAAGTACTGAGATTATAGGCGTGAGCTACTGCACCCAGTCCAGTGTAATGTTTTTAATTAGCATGAAAACTTTTCATGCTGGTAGAAAATTAATCAGGAAAAATAAAAAGTGATACTCATTTATTCTTGAGGTTCAAACAAAGGTGCATCAGTTTCCTTTGTGACATAAATGATGACTTTTTCTGTTCTTTCCTAAGAAACTCTATAATTCATAAAGTTTGTAATTTGACAAAGCAGGACAAAAAGTTATACTAAAGTCCTGTGAACGGAATAGACTCTGTGACTACATACAGTTCATCAATATATTTCAATATGTAAATTTCATTTTAATTATTTAATATGTACATTTCACTTTAATTATGTAATGTATATAGTCTGTGACTACATACATTACATAAAATACATTTCATTTTAATAAAAGAGTTGTGTTGCTCACCAAAGAGGCCATGGTAAATCCAATGACTTCAATATAGCCATCATCATGACGCTGAGGTTCGAAATCATGGTGATCCCCTGGGTTCCCCCAGGGCATTGTGCCAGCACAATATCTGCAAGAGAAGATTAGAGACAGAAGTAAGTATGTCCCATCCTTCTCATGACTATCATGAGGAGTTAGTCTGAAGTTAGATCTAATGTTTATTAAACATAGAAACAGTTTTCCATTCTTGGTACACACCTTCCAATAGAAAAGAAAATGCACTTCTAATCATCTACAAAATACCAAGCTGTGAAAATGGGCCAAATTTTTGCAATAAAAGTATCCTGTGGTATCCAACTTTCTCTTCATTCATTATTTATAGTATTTCTCACTATGATTCATGTATGTCTGTTTTCTGTGATACATCATGAATTGTCTATAGGTGGTTTCAGAATTTGGTCTTAAAGGAAGACATATGCATGCCAATAGAAAATAGACACAGAAACGAAGCGGGAAGCAGTTACCATTAATATATAAGCAAAATAAGAAATACTCACAGGGGCCAGGTGCAGTGGCTCACACCTGTCATCCCAGCACTTTGTGAGGCTGAGATGCGCAGATCATGAGATCAAGAGTTTGAGACCAGCCTGGCCAATATAATGACACCCTGTCTCTACTAAAACTACAATAATTAGCCGGGCATGGTGGCACATGCCTGTAGTCCCAGCAACTCAGGAGGCTGAGGCAGGAGAATCACCTAGACCCAGGAGGCAGAGATTGTGGTGAGCCAAGATTGCGCCACTGCACTCCAGCATGGGCAACAGAGAGAGACTCCATCTCAGGGAAAAAAAAAAAAAAAAAAAAAGAAGTACTCACAAGACAGAGTGGAGAAGGGATGAAATATAGATAAGAGATTAGAAAGTGAAGGGGAAACTGAAGAAATTGGAGAAATAGAGGAAGGAGAATACAGATGGGAAAGAGGGAGGAGCAAGAAAAGAGAGAAGGGGAAGGACAAGATAAAGAAATAAAAAAGCAAAGAAATGAACAAGGCTTCCTGAGAATCAAGGCCTTCTACTTCAATTAAGCTGCAAATATTTCTGGAATAAAATTGTAACTGACTATACTGGGCACTGCCAAGACTAATCAGGAGACTATGATATGTTTTCCTAGCCACAGATTTACATACAACTCTCATTTCAATTAAATTCAGTCTAAATACAACGTATTTGCAAATTTTGTGTCTGAGTTGTTTGGCAGGCAAATAAATGGTTATAGATCCATCCCTTCCAAAATCTTGGCTTCAAGGCCTAGAACATAATTTATGGCACTGAAATAATATGTTTATTTTGAGTCCAGTTATCTTAAATATCCCTTTTTCCTGAGGTGCGTAATAGCACCAATGGGAATTGACATCCTGGCTAGAAAACAGTATTCTAACTGATCCTATTTTTTCAAAGCAATCATCTGGCAACAATTTTGAATGAATTCCAATGCCAATAAGACTAGATTTTTTTTTAACTGTTTTTAGGAAACTGAGAACAAAAATAATTTTTCAATTTTCTCATTCTTAGAGAGGGAGGAGGGGAAGAACAGTAATTTAGAAATAAATTAAGACGTTCCAGTCAGGAGGGGTGCCTGGGTTTCTTAAAGATGGATAAGTACAGACAATGCATATCATATGACACACAAACCCACCTACCACAAAGAACACTAAATCAACCAAATCAGAGAATGAATTACCAAACCTAGAAATCTTTAATAACCCATTTAGATAACTGATCTCCATTGTTTACAGCTAAAACTTTTCTGTTATGAAACCAGATAACCTCAAGTCAGAGTTCACATCAAACCAAGGAAACAATACAAACAGAGCTTACCTGGGTATATTTAAAAATACTATACACTGGAACTTCAGTTCCTGAATCTTTGGGGTGAGATCTGTTCCATCACACTGAAACAATGAAAACAGAAAAAGGGGTTTGAAGTAGTCACAAGTCTAAAAAATTATCAAAGATAACTAGTTGGACAATAGTAGACACCATGGTCTCTTTCTCCTTGCTCTTTCTCTGCTTACGTGAATACCGGTCACAATGATTAAAAATATATTCTGGTTCTAGTTTTACTAGAACCAGAGTACAGAGCTTGATTTTGTTTGCACTGAATATAAGAACAAAGCCTCCATTTGACTAAAATGATTTTTTTCTCTGGTCTCACCATCAAAAGAAATACTGTCATTCTTAACACTGGATGATTATTAGTTATTTAGACTGATGGTGTCAATATTAAAAGATTTATGAACACTTAAAAGAATGAAAAGAAAAAAGCCTCAAGTTAAAGCAGTAGTATTCGCCACCATCATTATCTGATTCAAACAAGTCACAAACATAATGACTGATTTTCTTTTTTTGAGACAGTTTTTATTACGAAAGTGTTAATTATTTTGAAGACTTTTTTTTTTTGAGATGGACTTTCGCTGTTGTTACCCAGGCTGGAGTGCAGTGGCGCAATCGCAGCTCACCACTACCTCTACCTCCTGGGTTCAAACAATTCTCCTGTCTCAGCCTCCCAAGTAGCTGGGACTACAGGCGTGTGCCACCATTCCCAGCTAATTTTTATATTTTTAGTAGAGACGGGGTTTCACCATGTTGACCAGGATGGTCTCGATCTCTTGACCTCATGATCCACCTGCTTCGGCCTCCCAAAGTGCTGGGATTATAGGCGTGAGCCACCACGCCCGGCCTGAAGACTTTTTTAAAAAAGTGTATGTTCTGCAAACTTTTGAAAAGATATCTATTATAAACTAGTATTATCATCATTTGTTATTTGTTCTTACAAATTTAATCTCGTATAGACTTTGGACTTCTAAGATTCACTGCCTTCCTGGAGTTTAGACATGGCCCTGGGAATCAAGGGTCTCAGGCCAGTTCAGCCGCAACAACACTTGTATGTGGCTTCCCTGATCAGGTAGCGCTTTGTGCAAGGGTAACATCGTCTGATAAATCAAGGAAAAGTCTTTCATGTTCCTTTCTCTTTTCCCACTGGTGACAAAAGTCAAAAGAGAGTAACTCTCATCATAACCAAAGACTTTCCAACATCAAAGGTAGAAAGCCTGCTCTCATATGTGCTTTCCTCATACTCTTATCACAGAATTTCCCCATTACTTTCTCATTTGGAGAGAGGAGCAAAGCATTCCCAAGCTCCCTGCAAATTTTGAAAGAGTTCTTTAGGATCAGTTTCAAACTAAGCGTAATGGTTTTGCTAGTGGTCAAGTTGTCTCAAGCACCTGCATTTTTTTTCCCAGTCGATTTCAATACAGCCTAATTTTCATGAGTATTCTCAAAGAATCGGTTCCAAGAAATCTTACAATCTTAAACAAACTATTTTCAAATAAAATTTAGTTAGTAATCAAATTCTAGACATTAAAGATGGTTTTCCAGTACTCTCAACTACTAAGCGAACATAACACCTTCCAACTTATTTAAGAACTTGAAATGAGTTTATAAATGACTATGCCAATTAATAAAAAAAAGTAGACATTGCAAATGTCAAAGTTGCATGTTGTAAGCAACTAAAACTTCCAAAACCTAGGATGTGATACATTAAATAGTATACAAAGCATTATGGTTGCATTGCGGAAAGATTATAATAAATATTATTGTATTTAGAACAGAATTAATTTTTAAATTTTCTACTTTTTCTTCCTGGGAAACATGTTAGTGATTCTGGGAACTCATCAAATCATATGAAAATGCGTACCTTACAAAGTATACTGCTTTTCAGAGTTTTTAAAATATATATACTATTGCAATAAACTGTATAATTCCTTTAGAATAGCAGTTTTCAACTTTTTCCCAGCTTTACATACAAAGGCACATGTTTGCATGCAAAATATGCTCCTTTGTATAAGCTCATATACTGATAAATAACAAGAAGAAAATATAGAAATTGGAACAAATAATGCTATATGTAGGTTTTTACTGTCGTTTTGTATTTTCTCAGTCTAGTATTCAAATACATATTTTATATCTCTATGAGACATTATTAGCTATTACATTAGAAACACTTCGCCCTGTGACAAAGAAAAAGCAGCCCGTTGTTGGGTCTAAACCCAATAACTCTCACTAACCTTCCATCCTTTTCATCTCATACTCAAGAAAACATAGAATGATGTCATTGCAAAAATATCCTTGTGTCCCTCTATGTCACAGCACAATGGTCAAAAACCGTTGCCTCAAAGACATGTCTTGTTATGTCTATTTGGCAGATGAAGAAAGCAAACTCCTCTGAAAGGTTAAATAATTCCCCAAAGTCATATACCTAGCAAAGGTAGACTTAGCTAAATCACAAATGTTCACACCTAATTTCTAATGACTTTTTCCTCCTCCTAAGAGAAGATATAACTTATATAAATATTCCACCTTTAAATATTTCATATATAGACTCATATCAAATCTTTCCTAGTTATTTGCTGCCATTTTATCCTCTCTGAAAGCATCTTTTAGACTCTACTATAAAGTCACCCATGCATGAGACATGTATCATCAAGGCTACTGCCAGATATGAGAGAGAAAACTCTCTAGCAGTTAGGAAGTGTACAGAGTTTGAGATCAATCCAGTGACTTGAATGGTGCACTGCCATTCCATATGGCCACTGGCCAGCACTCACTGGGTCTCCTGGCAGGTATTGTGGATGTGCCTGTAAATGTAAAATATACTCGAAAGCATGTTTAATTGTGACTAGGCTGCAGGCAGCTGAAGAAATAGGGGAAGTTTAATGTAAGGTTGCTGCTACTTAAATTTAATAGCCACAATTTTATCGAAATAATAATCCTCATAGTTCAATGGACCCCACGTGTTCTTGTATCTAGCTTTAAGAAGGAATACTTCAGTTTCAAGAGTCTCCACCATTAAAAGATACTTGCTTTTTATTTTTATTGTATGAGAACTTAAACATCTGAAAAGGATGCCGAGGGTTGTTAACAGCAGTGGTAAAGGGCTTTGTCTCTTGTTTCAACTGATTTAGGAGATTCACATCTTATACATGCTTTACTGGTGATTTCCCATTTTATTTTTATATTTTCATGGTCCTTATATTTCTTTATATTCTCATTAGCTTAAGATCATATATTTTTCTCTATTTCCATGTGTATATTTTGTTCCATTCTCACCTGTCAAAATTATTATTATTATTATTATTTTAGACAGAGTCTCTCTCTGATCCCCAAGATGGAGTATAGTGGCACAATCTCAGCTCACTGCAACCTCTGCCTCCCAAGTTTAAGCAATTATCCTGCCTCAGCCTCCCGAGTAGCTGGGACTACAGGCACACGCTGCCATGCCTGCTAATTTTTTGTATTTTAGTAGAGACAGGGTTTAGCCGTGTTTCCCAGACTGATCTCAAACTCCTGAGCTCAGGCAATCCACCCGCCTCGGCCTCCTAAAGTGCTGGGATTACAGGCGTGAGCCACCACACCTGGCCCATCAAAATTATTCTTATATTTTACTTATGCCGTGATAAACTCAAGCATTGCTATATTCTCACCCCTTCTTCTCTATCTATATATGTTTTTCCCTTTCTTTCTCATTCTGTCATTTACTTATACAACTATGTGCAACAAAGCCACGCGTGCTCCTTCTTTAACTTGGTTACTATAAGGAAGCCTTTAATGTCTTTCTTAATACTTGATTTTATTCTATTTTTGAATGTGTCACCTAGAGAAAGATAAATTTCTCTCTCCCTTGCCCCCAAGCAGTATATTTCCAAAACCTGATATAGATACCCAGGAAGAAATAGCACACAGAAAAATAATCCAACCAGTGGTGAGGAACCTTGACCAGGTGAAAGAGTGAGTCTCCATAAAACAATGAAATCAACACTTTGTTCTAACACAGAGACTCCTCAGACTACCTTGGAATAAAGATACTTGTTTGGAGAGTACTGATTTAGTCTTCAAGACTCAGCTAACACCATTTTTTTGATAAAGGTCTTCCTGACCCCACCGTAGTCAGTTATCACTTCTGCCTTTGTGCCACAACCATATTGTATACATAGTTGAATAACATTTATTTTATTGTTCTGAAGTGACTTATGTGACCTTCTTTACAACTGAACTGTGAGTTTCTTCAGAAGTAAAACTAGTCTTTTCATTTCTCTTCATCTTCAGCAACTAAGACAGTGCCTGACATGTAATAAGTGTAGGTTGAATGAACTACACAAAATGATCTCCAAAGTTCCATATAGTCCAGTGATTACGTATATAAAGTATTTGGGAGTTTACTTTTTGTGGCATTCATATTCACATTCAAATGAAATAAGTCAGCATAGTCAATACTTACGACAACTTTAACATGTTTGGATAGATCTCTAGAACTTCTCTGTAGGAAGTCAGAAAAAGCTGCCTGTACCACAGGGAAATAAAGAAGAAGAAATTCGTAATTATGTGGTTATACCAAATCCTTGCTTCCATATTCTAGATTCCAATGATTCCAAAGTATGCAAAAATTCTAAACAAGTTCTCTTTCTGCAGAATCCAAAGTAAAGCAGTGCAGTAGTTGTCAAGTTGAAATTTTCCTCTTTGTTTCCAAGCTATAATTCATAGCTCCACTATAAAATTTAAGAGCACAGAATGAGGGTGAAAAAGTAGGCAATTCAGAAGGTCATTTGAAGGTTTATTTTGACTACCTTTTCTGACCACTGTACTTGTCCATGAAGTCCTGACACAGTCTTTCCCCTAAGGTTTCCTTATTTGCTTTGACTTTCATATGGCATGACTTCCATAAACTACATATGCAGCTTCCAAATGCCTTTTATTTAAACTTCCCCATCCAGTAGCATAAATTAAAACTGTACTTTACTGATATTTTGGATGGCATTTACTTCTATGAATGTGCCTGAGAAACAAAAGAAGGAAAAAGAAGGCACCACCTTTAATCTCATGTATGCGTCCATGAAAAACATCCCATGTTCTGCTCATTTCTTATCCAAATGTCAGTCTGCACTCCCTGGTGAAAACTACTTTCTTACCTAAGATTCTTCATACATCCTCAGTCTGCACAATTCCCCCATTTCTTACATTGGCTTTGATGTTTGTTTTTCACATCACTCTTTAAATAGCATCCTCTCTTGTTCAACATGAAGCCTCAGGGCTTGCTTAAAAGATCAAGACGAGGAACACCAACTCTCCTTCTGACACCTAACTTAAGAAATACACCTCACTTTCATTCTTAAGCCCTGACATTAAACAGTAACCATATATAGACATACATAAATGAGATGTATATGTTATTATTTCTAATGTAGTTTACAACTTTATTACTTACAGTGAATTAGCACTAAGTAATATGTAGTGATTATAAAATAAAATGTATACCTACCCCTGCATAGAACATTTTATTTCGAAAACGACTGTTGAATTTCTCTGGATTTGCTTCTGTGAAAGAGGAAAGGTAGTTTCGTTACAGAGACCTCATTAAAGGTAGTGACTTAGATTAGCACTCCTACTTCATCCCCAGCTCCCTCCTATCTTACAGATCCAATAGATCCCATGGTTTGGTTATCATCTTTCCCCCAGTTCCAGACAGTAAGCCCGGACTATAAATGCATAGCTCCAAACTAGCATCATTGACATTAACTGGGACCTTGTTAGAAATGCAAATGTTAGGCCCTAGCCAGACCTACTGAATCAGAATGACTCTGTGTGGAGTCTGCACATCTGTGGAGGGGCTCAACTAGCTCTTCAGGTGATTCTCAAGCACATTAAAGATTGAGGCACTCAGCCAGGCATGGTGGCTCACACCTGTTATCCCAGCACTTTGGGAGGCCGAGGTGGGCAGATCACGAGATCGAGACCATCCTGGCCAACATGATGAAACCCCATCTCTACTAAAAATACAAAAATTAGCTGGGTGTCGTGGTGTGCACCTGTAGTCCCCGCTACTCAGGAGGCTGAGGCAGGAGAATCACTTGAACCTGGGAGGCGGAGGTTGCAGTGAGCTGAGATCGCACTACTGCACTCCAGCCTGGTGACAGAGCAAGACACTGTCTCAAACAAAACAAAAGATTGAAGCACTCTGGATGCTCTGTAAAACTGGAGAGTTTGCAGGGATATTGGGCTAGGATAACAGGAAAAGGAGGAGGGAGGTGGAGAAGTGATTATTTGACTTTGACTTTCAAAGGGCATGACTTTCATAAACTAGGTATGCAGCTTCCAAATGTAATTAAACATGTTTTTGAGTTTGATTTGTATTTGGAATAAAGTAGACAGAAAAAATGGAATTAATGTCAGTTAAATTATTCCTTCTAAAAGAAATACAATATATGCAGTTATGCTGAGAACTGCCCATTTGATGGGCTATATTTATATCTGTGCTAAAAATCCTTTCCACAGTTAAATTTTTTTAAATTCTTCTTTAATGAGATTTGTATTAATTGCCCATTTTTATGTCGATGAATTGGCATAATTCTCAACCTAACAGTATTATATTTTCTTGACTAATACCTCGTAGATTCTACTATCCAAGCTTATGTTTTCATAATGGCTTTCACAAGCCTTTGCGTTACCCTCCAGATATTTTATGGCAAGTGATACATGAAGCCATAAACAGTGCTTGTGTTGGAAAACAGTTTAAAATCTCGCTATGAGTTTTCTTGGTCTGAGAACAGCTGCTCACTATCTACTTACAAATTAAGTAAGCTTGCCACAGTTAAAATTGTGGTGTTGCTTACCCTGTTTTTTCTTCTACAGCTTAAGATTTCTTGACTAATTAGGTATAAATATGGGAAAAATACAAATGAACAGAAACAGTAAAAAAAAAAAAAAAAAAAAAAAAAAACTAGTAGCTTAATTACATATTTCATAGACAAACATTTTTAAATTTAATGTAAAAAAAGCAGATTAACAGATACTGAAAAGTCCTTACCTCTTGTCTAAGTGTATCAACAAAATCTGGTTTCAATATCTTATAGATATTTATTTTTTTTACCATCCCTATCTCACCTGCATGAATATTGTATCTATTATTCTTAATCAACATAGTTTTTCCCTTATCAGCCCTTTAGTGGCTGATTTTCCTCAAAGGCTCTGATTTAAGTGCAGGGAAAATGTTTACAATTCCACTTCATACTGTATCAAAACACAATAAGCCTCAGCAAAAAACTATGTGAAGATTGGTGCTTGACATCGTTTAAACAATTGTTTTATAATCACACACATATAAATGTACATGTTCATACACACAACAATTTGCTTATTCCACTCTAAAACAGTCCTATAGCTTAAAATAAAAGAAAAAAAAAATCACTTTCCCCAAAAGACTTTTCTTCTAAGCCTGGTCTTTCCACGTGAGGGTCTCTTCTGGCTCCCTTCTCACTCTGATGCATAGAGACTTCATCATAGTACAAGGAAGTGACTCATTAGAAAAACTTCTGGATTCGTTAGACTAAATATGAGCCTCACTTGAATGAGCTCATTGTTGGCCACGTATTCATTTAGACCTCTTTTCATGCCTATTTATGGAAATTCATGTATTAGTGATAATTGTGTTTCTTTACAAGTATTATTAAGAAGTTTTGTATGAGACAAAAAAAATGGGGTAAGAAATGAAGAATAATATCCCCCATTTACTTCCCAAATTAAGTCTCCTTCAATATAGGAAGGGTAACGGATCATAAATGGTGGCCCTAAGGTAGGTCCCTCTGAATACCTAATATCCAAGAACTGTCTAAGGCAGTTCTTGGGGGGGGAAAGTGGTAGTGTTTCTGACTCAGGATATTTGAGGTTCTGTTAGCAATCATCCCTTCTAGTTGTGATTTTCTGGCTAATCAGAGAGGAATACCAAACTATGGCTTTCTCTTCAAACGCTATCATTCTTGCTTGGCACAGAAATTGACCTTTACAGGGCCCGTCCTCTCAAAACCTTGTGAAACCAGAAAGGTCAAAGTCTACTAACATTGCTGAATCCAGTAAGGAACTTTAAAGGTTTGTTCTTTGCTTGTATTTTATATTCTAGTGGTTTTTAATCCTGTAGCACCACTCTTGACTTCCAGCTCATAAGTGCATTATCAGTATTTTCATGTGTTATTACCAGAATCTAAAAATGTGAATTCTAGCTTTTAGTACTATGTTATTTCAAATTCTATGATTTAAAGCCACTTTCTTTCTTCCATAACCTGGAAGAAAAAAAGTAAAGTACTTCCTCATGTATGACTTTCATCTCACAAGTCTCTTAATAATCTATATCCTAGCATAGTTTTGGTTATATATAAATATATTCAGAAGGAACTACGTACAGCTATAGATACAGGCATAGGCATAGATATATAGTATAGCTATATTAATAAGAAGAGAGTTGAGAGACAGATAAAGACAGAAAGAGAGGTCAATTGGGAGTATGAAACATAAGTCAAAACCCTAAACTTTCTCAGTTCTAAATTGCATGGGAAAATGATGATGAAATTTGTAATAGCATATTATTATTTCACCTTCTTTCAAAAATTGTTTTGTTCCCCTAATCTTAATCCATCTCTTTTAGTAGCTGAAATCACAACATGGTCTCATTCACACCTCTGTATCATCCAGTGGGGATCCCTAGTACCTACTGAATTAATCCCATCACCATTACATCCTATTCTTTGAACCTAAACTACCTATAGCTCCTCTATTCTTCTAAGATGCCTGCTGTTTCTTTTACGCACACAGAGAGGACTTTTTGTTTTTGCTACCATATTTCAGTGGCTCTGTTTATGTAGTGCTGCACTTTAATCATGTTTTGCGAAGCTAAAGAATATCTTAGTGACTTCAATAATAGTCTCTATCACTTCTTAGTAGTTTACTCACTTCAAAATTTTCAGTAGAACTTAAAGAATCCCGAGACCTGGAACACACATCTAGTCCTGTCCTTTACTGTCTTTGAGACCCTGGACAACTAGGTCTCAGGGTCCCACTTGTAAGAAATTCCTGTCTGGTCTAGCTCCCAGAGTCATCCTGAAGGTTAAAGTGAAACAACACTGAAACCCACTGTAAACACATAAGTGATATACAAACAAAAGGGAACAAGCAAAACACCTGCTAGAAACTTCCTCCCTGGGAGATGGAAATGGGACGTTGTCCTCACCTCTGGATTCATGGAACTCCAGTGTGACATGAGCATCAAATCCAAGGCTGAAGTAGTTATTGAAAACATTCAGTGGGAGCTGCAATGATAAACAAAGATAGAAGCAAAACTGTGTGTGGCCAGGCAGAAAGAGAAGAATAAAACCTAAAGCCAGACCCTCAGCTCTGAAGAAGTCCCTAGGAGACAGATCAGCCATGACTTCAAGTAGAGGGTGCTTATGTAGAAAGAACAGGAAATTATTGGATTAATTCATTAGTGAAAGCTAAAATCAAGTAATTTTCTCAAGAATTATAAATAGGATAAGAAATAAGAGCTATAAATACAAATTATTAAATAAGGACCATTCTCGTAGATGCTGTAATAATAGAAACTTGTTAAGCTGAGGGATATATATTTGCAATAGTTACAAAGAATAGTTCACTAAGCAAACTTAGAAAGCGAATTCAATTGTAAGGATAATGTCTAATAAATTTAATCAGTGGATGCACATTTTTCCAAGAATTTATATTCAGCAAACCAATATTGTAATGTAAAATGAATATTTAACTTGTTTACCCTATTTTCTCTCTCTATGCACACACATGCACACACACACACACATACATTTTTTTTTTTTAAAGTCATATTAAAAAATAGGGCAATGTAACCCATTTGGTTATTGCTGGCCTAGAGGAGAAAAACAACAACAAAAATGCATATTAGTATTATTCAAGTTCTCATTTAATCCATAAACCCTTACATCTTTACTATGACCGTTCTGAAAACACAGACACACAGATGCATATGTAAGCTTTAACTTTCCTTCCTAGAGTCCTTTGGGTCTCTGGCTGTAACCGCTGCAAGCTGAGTGAAAAGAACTCTGTAGCCTCAAATCCTGCATTAAAACTACAAAACTAATGTGATATTAAGCTTCAGTTCAATGTTAGAACAATTAGGAAAGCACGTGGAAAATGCCAGAACGGGAATAGCCGGTTCTCCCACTTTTCCTTCTGCAACTCAAGTGTTAGGTAAATATTAAAGTAAATAAAGACGGGAAATGTTTGCAGCCAATTATCCAGTTTGTGTCCCAAATTGAACTGTACCTGTCTTCTCTGAAAGATAAGTGTTTTAACCCTCAAGATTTTACAGGTAAGTTTTTTACAGTGTTTCATATGCCCCTTGATCAGCAAGATTTTCCGTTTCACTGGAGGGAGAACTTTCTCTCATTAAGGAAAAAAAAATGAAATAAGAGAGACAGCAAGAGAGATATAAATGCAGAAAAAAGAAAATTGGATTGGTTTGGTCTCTAATGAAAGTAAGGAATGACCCCACATGGAAGCTATCAATTCAAAGCCTATGTAATGATTCAGAGTCCAAGTGAGCCCTTAGAAATGGTCTCAACTAAATGAAGAACAGGGAGAGAACCTAAACACACAGAACAATGCCAAAATCATGTCTTACTCTTCAGGCTTCTTATTTGAGAATATCCAGTTCCTGCTCTTAAACAAAATACCATCTCTTAGTAATGACAGCATGGGTTGGTGATCCTGCCAAAAGCACAGACATGTTCATCTCCTCTACCATTTATGTTCTTTTGGCCGCAATTCTAAACCACGTCTTACCATCTACTGATCGCTAAGAAGAACATCTGGTCATCATCACCTAAATCATATCCCAACTTAGTCTGTTTTTAAGTTATTTATATTTTCCAGGAAAACTTGTCCCAGTTTCCCATACATCTCTTTAAAAATCCATTTTAAAACCCCCATTAATTATATGGATTGGTGTTCCCTGGCTACACCTAGAAGTCTTTCCATTTCTTAAGCTGTTGGGAAGAGAATTAAATATGGATTTCTATTGCACATCTAACCATTCCATGTTTAGTAGGAAAAGGAACTTAAAATGTCCATATGGTACTCTTCCTTGTACTTTATCTGTTTTCTATCCAATTTCTATAAGTCAAATCCTTTATAAAAAAGCATCACATCTCAAGATGATACTTGTTGTTTAAACAACATTGTGACATTTAACTTGAATTCAGCTGAGCAATCATGATATCTACTATAAATCTTACTAATTTCAGGATCATAGTTTAGGTGAAGAAATGATGAAGATGCAGTAAAACATGTTTTAATCTGATTTAGCCAAGTAAGAAACTTGAACATCTATTAAATTAGAATATATGTAATTAAATTGCTCAGGATCATGATGCTAATAAATAAATGGGTGTTGGTTCGATCTAAATCTAAAATGATATGGGGTTTAATCTATTATACGCTTGAAACATCCATGAAATCTTAGCTTCAATAAATGGCATGGTTCACTATAATAGGGATACTGTTTAAAGTACAGATGCCTGGGCCTTAGCTTGCATTTATTTAATCAGAATCTCTGAGGACTGGGCCTTGTAATCTGCACTTTAACAAACACACCTGGAGATTCTTACACATACAGAGTTTGAAAATTCAATAATAGAAGGAAGGTGGAAAGTCATATGAGGGAAGTGACTACTCAGTAGCCTACCAAATTTATCTGAAATTGAGGCCATAACTTAGAACCAAAGGGTCAAATGAAGATTCTCAGTACTAATTACAACTATTAATATATCTTGGTTTGATTTTCAGTTGAAATAAAAGCTCAATCACTAAAAGAAAACACGAAGTCCGTACATAAAGATGGCAACAATAAACACTGCAGACCACTAGAGTGGGGAGGGAGGGAGAGGGGCAAGGATTGAAAACCTGTGGTTACTATGCTCACTATCTGGGTGATGGGATCAGTCATATCCCAAACCTCAGAATCATGTAATATACCCATGAAACAAAGTTGCACGTGTGCAGCTTCAATCTAAAATAAAAGTGAAAATTATTTTTTAAATAACATGAAGTCAAACCCATTCATTTAGGTATCTTCAAGTCCCACCCAAGTGACAAAATTGGCACAGTTAATACTTCCTAAACATAAGATATATTTTATATCCAGCTAGAAATCTCAGGACGTTGTATTTCCACTGAAAGAACAAGTGCCCAGTGCTTCCAAATATACCTATTTTTTCATCTTCTCATAGGTTATTTGCTATTAACACAAATGATTAAAACAATACATGCCTTTCTAGTGTAGAAGGTGAAGACAGAGACGACCTCCCTGAGCTCTGGAAGCAGGTATGAAATCTAGATCTTTAGAGGTCTATGGGCAGAATCATTAGGTGGTATTATTACCACCTAATGGCTGATGGCACTAACAGCCATCAACTCGAACACTATCACATTATCTCATAGGAATTCATCAGCACATGACTCTCCAGCCAGGAATTTATTTCCTGTAGCTCAGGCAGATGCTCCAGGGTTCCTTCCTGCAGAACAAAAAACTCTCTAACCTTACATACACCATCTTCAAGTTCTTCTGGAGGCAAGTCAGGATTTCTTTCCACATGGAGGTTCCAGCGATCTAGCTGTACAATTGTCCCATCTTCCACTTGGCATAGGATCTTGGAAACAGGTTCATCGGTGTAGCCCTGAGGAATCAGAGAACACATTCATTGCTATCTGAAGAGGAGGACAGTAAAGCCAATGCTATTTTATGCAAGGAAGAGCCCTGCTGCTATATTCTTTTAATTTGTAATTAGCAAGCCTTGGAGAGCAAATTATTTACCTTGAGATACTTAGAATTTGAGACACTACTGTGAGTTAGATACATAGAAACACTAGCTCTGGCTGGTTTGTGCTGAGGAATATTTTTTGTCAGCAGTAAGAACCAATAGTCATGGGGTATGCATTAAGGGCCATACTGGAGGCTGGATGACTGCTTTTATCAAAGTAAAAAACAGGACTCCCCACTACTCTCACTAGAGGAGCCTGGAGGAAACACAGAACAAATGTGTTTGGAGAAGCAGGGAAAGAATCAAGGAGGGATGGGATTGACAATGCTGTTCTATTAACATTCCCTCTCAATCACCTCCCTGACCTCATTAGAGGACACCATTCTTCCCAAGACCTAAGGCAAGACTCGCTGACAAATGGCCCTGTTAGGGAGCTACTTATTCCTTGAGGATCCATTACTGACAGCAGGATAGACTGTCCTCAATAGGATATTCAAGGCACTGATTTGGATGGTAGAAGTTAACACTGATAATAACCTTAGTTGCCCCATGTAAATACATTTTTTATTTCTACACTGCCTACTTTAAAAAAAAAAGACCTGTGGAAGGTTAATTTGTCCAAGGGTCAACTAATAACTGCTAAACATCTGAATATAATTTTCACAGAGTCAAGCCCAGGTAATGCTCTCATATGAGCAGATAAAAAGTTGGTGGGGCTGTATATGTGTATGTATATCACACAATGCATCTCTATATATTGTGCCTCCTTACTATCTTAGTACTATAAAATACATAAATAAATGGCTGGTTAGTGACAACAGAACAATTTCCCCCAAGCTTGCCTGAAGTTGGCATCATTGTGGAAAGGACAGATAAGTATGCATACAGTCAAAGTTCTGCTGACTCTAATTTAAAGGAAAAAAAAAAGATGCTCAAAAAAAGTTATAACTCTCCCAAATAAGGCATGTAAAGTTGAACCAGATTTGCTATCCTAGCTGGGGCTTAGAGTCTGGATTAACTGAAGTCTGTATGATCCTTTTACATGCAGACTTGAGGCCAAACTCACCCACTGTCTTTTGGTGGATACCTCAAAAAGCTTCAAGCCTGTGTACTAACCACTCTATTTCTCTCATACTAAGCTTTCCTTTCCATTCTAGCTGATTATATGTTCAAACTAAAGAATCTACCAGATCAAATAAGGGTTCAAGGACACTTTGATTCTCAGCTCTAACTTATCCTTGGACAGCAGCAGCAGTACCCCCATTTCCATTAGAACATCAGTGGATATGAAATTCAGTTTGTTGTTGAATGATATGGGCAGCTCCCGAGAACAGTTCTTACCCCTCCCCAGTTGAGAGTTCGGGCCAGGTCATTCCCAGTCCCCAGAGGAAGGACCCCCACAGGAGGCTGAGGGCTCAGCTGCAGTTCATCCAGGATAGAAAGGATCCAGCCCACCTACAGGCGTATCGGGGGCCAGAAGAGATATAAGAAAGATAAATAAGCTACAAAGAAAACAATTTGAGAAACAGAGGCTTTCAAGGGCTAAACAGAATGGTTTTATTTTTCTTTAAAACATATATGTTTTAATTCAGTGAGTAGGGAACAGAAAGGCCACTTATCACAGGCAGTTTCAAAATGATTAAAGGAAAAAGAACCATTTTGCACATGCTCTATCATACAAGTAAAACAAAACCCATTCCTCTGTGTGTTTAACTAGAAACACATTTGTAAATTTCTGAGTTTAAGACTTTGGTAGTATAACAGGGCACAGAAGGGAATGTAAGACTCAGAATCAGACTGAATTTTGGTTCTGACTCATACTGGCTGCATAAACTTGATTAAATTATTTGACCTCACTGAGACTCATTTACTTGATTTTTCAAAAGGGGGATAATAATACGTACCTCACATGATTGTTTAGTAATTAAACTAAAATGTACATAAAGCACTTAACATGGTACATGGCCCATGTAAGTACTCATTAAATGGTTGCTCTCTATAGTATCATCTTGGAAATTGATGGTGCTTTCCTAAATATCCCTCTATTTTCCTTAATGAAACATTATGAAAACATAATTATGGACAGACTCAGTATCTATGATAAGTTTAGGTAGGAAATTGATACTTACATACTAGAATCATATTCCTGTTTAATCTTTTTCTAAGATAAATAATACTTTGGGTTTAGTCTTACAGCTAATTAGAAAAATTGACCAAAACTTGGAAATAGCAAAAAGAAATGTGAATGTCCTTATAATGTCATATTAAAATAGTGTTTCACAGGCCTATCTAAGAATTTTATAACTGTAGGTTAACATAGATTTCTGTCCTGTAAAGAGATGAATGTCAAGAAGAAATTATTGCTTTAAAGGTTATAGTTTTTATTCTCTTATAGGACATTATCACTTTTGTCTCAAATTTAGAAACATTATTTTGATATACAGTACGTAATTCTTTGCCTCTAGTTCTGATAAATCAGCTTTACTATCTCGCAGATTCCCTCATTAAAGAGCTAAGCAAATTTTTTGACACGTATTCATTCTATTATTTGTATGAGTCATGCTTCTTGAAAACACTAGAGCATTTGTTTATTGAACACTACTTCATATAAAACCCAGAACTAAGCCATTGAAATAAAGAGGTAAATGAGCTAGGCTTTGACAGTCAAGGTAGAAAGGTGAAAGGTTGCTCTCAAAGAGTTCACAGCAACACAAAGACAGGCATACTGATGCCTTGCTATGTGCCATGCCTGAGGAAAGTCCTTTAATGAATTATTAAACTTTAAAACATTCTCTGTAAGATAGATATTAATGTAATTTTCATTTCCATCTTATAGCTAAGGAAACAGAGAATTGGAAGGGTAAGTGACCTCATTAGTATCACATGGCTGACACGGTAGAGATGGCATTCCAAAAATAGGAGTGCCTAACACCAGTGGCCAACCCCCTAACTGCTAAGGTGTAGGGAGCCTTTACATAAAGAACTCAACCCCTTCTGGATATGGCCAGACCCTCCTGGAAGCAGTGGCATGTGATTTTTGGAATCTGGGGAGATGAAGAAACCTTAAACACTGCTTAATCAAATTCAGTGAGCTTGCAAATTGATAGACTGAAGTGCAAAAAAATCATGTAATTTTCTCAAGACTAAATGATTGGAAGTGTCAGAGTCAAAGTAATGTTGGTTCTTCTGACTTCCATCTAAAATTCTTTCTCCTCCACAAAGATGACTTCCCAGGATGTAAAACTTGCTTGTCTACCAATTACATCTAACATTGTGTTTACCTTCTAAAAAGGCACATCACACGGTTCACCCAACGTGATAACTAAAAAGCCAGACTTATAAATGTCAAAAGTCCGTCCATTTCCCTAACCTGGGGAACTTACTCCTAGACAGAGCCTTAAATTCTGACCCAGAGCTTCTTTAGTCTCTTCTTTTATGTGCAATACCAACAAAGCTTGCTACTGAAGTCAAAACAAAAATGCCTGATGCTAAATTAGTTCTGATGTTTGTGTTTGACATTGCTTCTGTGCTGCTAAAAGCACAAATTAAACACAGTAAAAGTAGATTGTTCTAATAAACTGCAAGAAGGGGTCGTAAAGGCCGTAAAAAGGACATAAACACTCAGAAAAAAAGCGCAACCATCTGGGATCACAAACTACAGACACAACAGCCCTGAATAGAGCCAGACTCATAGACCCACAAAAGAACATAGCAGAAATCCAATTCACCACCCCATCCAAATAAAGAAGAAGGCATTCTCTTTAAAACTCCTCTAAGAGATGATCATTCAACCTCTCCTTTATGACTTGTACTCACACGTCAGCCCATTTTCTTTCAGGTAGATTTAAATTAGACATTTTTCTTACGCTTGCTTGAAATAGGTCTTTCTTTTCTGGATAAAGAAAATGCTATGATTTTACACTTTTGATATCCCATTTCACTCAGACACAGCAATGATAGAAAAGGAAAAAAAAAAAAAAGAAAGACATAGCTTCATGGGCCAGAAATAAATACAAAGTGGCAGAGCTGGGGTAAAGGCTTGCATCGGCTTGGCTCCTGGTCTTGCAAATAGCAGAGGAAGCTGGGATTTTGGCTTTTGCCTGATAATGGGAAAATAAAAGTGCATCCCCTACCAACCGGCAGCTGTCCTGGAGTGAGGCTGCCTCGTAGTGGGGAGGAAGGGAGGAAAGTAGAATGTGAAAACCAATCTGAGGTTATGACCCACAGAAAGGTGAGACCTGCTAGGGCTAAAAGGAGCCCAGAAAGCCTCACTCTGATAAGCGCTTGACCTGACTTCCTACAAGCCCCCTGACACACCTCTGTCATCTCCCCAGGATGGAGCCATAGGAATCTACAGAAAACCCAGCTCTCATCTGAAAGTCCTGCAAACATTCAATATTACCAGAAACCGAAGTGATACAGAGAAAAGTAAAAATCAAATAAAACAACTTTCTGTGAAGATGAGGTAGCAAACAAACAATTCCACATCGCAGGAGGAATGCTAATACCAAACTGGATGGAACGTTAAGGGGTTAATTCACTGCCCATGGAACACAAACTATTTCCAAATGACTTTGAAGTACCTGACGTGCCCCACAACTTCTATGAATCAATGCTGTGGCTTCTTGGGGGTTTTTTGTTTTTTGGTTTTGTTTTGAGACAAAGTCTCACTCTGTTGCCCAGTCTGGAGTGGCACAATCTCAGCTCACTGCAGTCTCTGCCTCCTGGGCTCAAGTGATTCTCCAGCCTCAGCCCCTGCAAGCAGCTGAGACTACAGGTACAAGTCACCACACCTGACGAATTTTTTGTAAAGACAGGGGGTTCTGCCGTGTTGCCCAGGCTGGTCTCAAACTTCTGAGCTCAAAGTGATCCGTCCGTCAAAGTGCTGGGATTACAGGCATGATCCACCACGCCCAGCCAATGCTGTGTCTTCTAACAGCCCTCATTCAGATCTTCTAGGCTACATTCCTATCTGTTTTCTCAGAGAAGATTGCCAGGAGTTTTCGTGATACTGAGCTATGATTCCTCACAAAGGCAGAGCCCACAGGTCCCTTGGATTCCTCACCCCTCACCAAGGGGTCTCTACAGAACAGGACAAGTACAGAGGGTGTGAATGTAAAGGTGCTCCCCCTCTTATCAACCAATTTGCTTTATGAACTGGATAAACAGATTGTCTCCTTTCTTCTGTAGCCAAATGATCAAATATGTCATTGTCTCCTGAAGACAAGCAGAAAATCTTGCATTTTATCATTCCACCACTTTTGGAGTCATCAAAGGCCCCCTGCCTTTCACAGAACAGATTTTGTTTTGTCTTGAAATTCTCCCACAGACAACCAACATTAGACTAATAGTTCTCTGATGGAGGTGGGTCTGTATCGCTCCTCCACAGCTCCTGAATAGTTTTTCTCAGCCAGCAGCTCTATCAGCACTCCCCAACAGCCAGTGTCCCCGGAAGACAGGACAGTGCAGGAGTGTGGGGAACCAACAGAGCGGCAAGGAGCTCAGCTCCACCACACACTGGCTGGTTGAGTTTAGGCAAGTCACTTAATCTCGCTAAGCTCCCCTCACATCTGTAAAGCAAAAGTAATAATAATGCCTCTCTTTCAGAGTTGTTTCATCAACTAACGTGTAGACATTGCTTAGCTAGTGCCTGACAAACAGCAAATGCTAAACTAACATTAGCTACTATGACTCAGCTAGATTTTTCTTCCTCTTTTCTCACTTCATCCATAAAGGCCCAGTTTCCTAGAAGCAAAATGTCCTCTTCCCATTTCTCCACTTAAAGTTGAGCCCTGAGTTTGCAAATCAGTCCCACCTTTGGCCATCAAATCAGGAAGCTTTTCTTTTGCAGACTCTAAAGAGAAAACAGTAAATGCCAAGCTGCCCTGCAGTAAAAATGGGCTATAAAATACAAAATGGAAACAAAGACACACTTACAATAGCAGGAGATAAAAAAAAAGTCTTGGGAAATACTCTGTCTTTGTCCTTAGAGAAAAACGTAACAAAAGATCTTAAAGCTATTTCTGGAAGCTCTGTCTTTACAGCAATCCAGAACTTGTTTCTGCCTGAAGCCCAGACTGCACATTGAAAGGTTCTACGGGCAGGAACTCTGCCAGGGGTTTAGTATTTTCCCAAATCATCTCCACCAGCTCACCGTGCACCCTTTCAATTAAATTATTTACTTAATTGCAACATATCACACTTGGTATATTTTCCGCCAGCACTGAACAAAGTTATCCTGATTGGGTCTAATCATTTTCCAGTTTGCAGAGTTCTTCCCTTCCTTCCTAGGAAAAGCAGGGCTGACAGCTTGAGAACACCAGGTCCTCCGCTTTGTCCCTGAGCAGCCAGGCACAGCAGCAGCTGGCCAATGCTGCCACCATCTGTCCGTTTTTAGCATTCGTTGTCACTGAATGTTTACCAAGTGCATCTTGAGCAATATTTTCATTCTGCAGTATACTAACATGAGAGGTGGCTGGGGGGAGGAGATGACAGCGAATTGATATTTTCTTCCAACAGAGCAGATGCACATTACACTGCCTTGTATATGCAAGCCAAAAAGCGAAGGACACTCACATTTGGAAATCAAAGGAAAACAAGAGTAGTGTTGCTGAACTCAGAAAGAAAATGACCACACAGTATTGGATGACTGGGGGACCCTTTTGAATACATGCAAGGTGATTCTTCCTTTGGTTTTTTTAATGTATGTTTGCACTTAATAAATCCAACATGTGTTAAAAGAAACGTGTTTAAAATTAAAGAAATCAAGATAAAGGTCAAAATATGACCTTTTCTTGGAATGTAGAATCCACACCAAGGGTACACCGTGTGCTTACTCATGAGAGAGGATGAACTATAATTAGGCTGAGGCTGAATGGGGAAAGGGGCTAAGGATGATGTGATTGTCCATATTGATTAAAGGAAAAATAATACTTTCTTCTTTGCATTGGCTGTGGTGAGTCAGGGCATGGGGGTGCCTATCATTTGAGATGTCTTCATCTAGGGAAGCCGTTAGAACAAGAAATAAGCATGAAGTGGGTGGCTGAAGTCAATCTAATTTCAGGCCTTTGGAAAGAATTAAAATAAAGGCAGGCTTGCAAATCGAGCCAAGTTCATCAAAGTCAGGAGCCAGATAGGTAGGGGCCATAGGTTACACCTTAAGGATCCATAATGAGGGTATGCGAGCCTCAGGGGATCAGTTCGTGTGCTCTTCAATACTTCGGCAGGGTGACAGCCATCGGGAGTTGGATAGGTGTCAACGTGGCCAAGGAAGAGAGAAAATACAAATTTACCACATGATCAAAGACAGGCTGTTTCTCATTTATAAACATGAAGGTTTGAGATCATTCTTGAGTTAGCTGAATTTTATTGCAGCAAAGAGATCAAAAACTGGGATCAGACCACCTGACAGCTGCAACTATGTGACAACCTCTGAATTGTGCAAGCTAGTAACAAAGAGACTACACCTGCAGCCACTGGCCACATGTAGTGACCCAGCACTTGAACATAAATAATCAAAATTAGATGTGCTCTAAGCATAAAATATATGCTGGATTTTGAAGACTGTACAAACAGAACATAAAACAACAATGTTTATAAATTAACACATATTGAAATGATACTATTTTAGATAAATAAAATATATTGTAAAATTAATTTCACCTGCTTTTTATTTGTTTAAAGTACCTTCTAGAAAATTCAAAATTGTGCAAATATGGCTTGCATTAAAGTTCTCTTGAATAATAGTCTGTATTATTATAATGCTACAGCTGTTAGAACCTTAGAGATCTGAATGCATTTCTTCATAGATTTCGAAAGTCTCAAAAGAGGCTAAGGAACCTGCCAAAGTCACAGAAACAGGGGTGGAACCACCTCTCTCACCTCCACTTCCAAGTGCATTAATGAGGAATGTATCCCTCCTCTGCCTCCTTGTATTTTTTTTTTAAGACAGAGTCTCACCGTGTCACCCAGGCTGGAGTGTGGTGGCATGATCTTGGCTCATTGCAACCTCCAACTCCTGGGTTCAAGCAATTCTCCTTTCTCAACCTCCCAAGTAGCTGGGATTACTGGCGTGCACCAGGTGCCCAGCTAATTTTTGCATTCTAATAGAGATGGGGATTCACCAGGTTGGCCAGGCTGGTCTCAAAGCCCTGACTTCAAGTGATGTGCTCACCTCAGCCTCCCAAAGTGCTGGGATTATGGGTATGAGCCACCATACCTGGCCTTTCCTTGTTTTTTTTTTTTTTTTTTTTTTTTTTTTAGACGGAGTCTCGCCCTCGTAGCCCAGGCTGGAGTGCAGTGGCGTGATCTCAGCTCACTGCAAACTCCTCCTCCGGGGTTCAAGTGATTCTCCTGCCTCAGCCTCCTGAGTAGCTGGGACTACAGGTGCTCACCACCACACCCAGCTAATTTTTGTATTGTTAGTAAAGATGAGGTTTCACCATGTTGGCCAGGATGGTCTCGATCTCTTGACCTTGTGATCCGCCCACCTCGGCCTCCCAAAGAGCTGGGATTACAAGGAAGAGCCACCACACCTGGCCTTTCCTTGTGTTTTTTAAATAACATACAATTAAGGTAGCTAATATTGAAGCCTAAGAACTTTTTCCAAAGTAGTGCAAACGTTCTATACCTTCAATAATACTTTGTACACTTAATCTAATATGGTTAGGGGTAATATAGGCTCATCCCAGTCAATCAAAAGTATTCCATTTCTGATTTCTCCCTGAGCTTTGTCACTTTACTGGCACATTCTGACAGCTTCTACAGTGATAGATATGCTCACTAACTAAAGGCTGGATACTTTATGTCAAATATATACCTGAATTCAGAATTATACTCCACTTGCCTAAAGCGAGCAGTTTTCTTCATGAATTCATCAGGCTGTTTCCTCTATATAAACTCTGCCTCTACCTACAATTAAAAGTTTCATTTTATAAACTAACAAAAAAAAAATCAATCACATACCATGATAAACATTTCATAAACCTCGTTTTTCACAAAACATCTTACTTTAACAAGGTAAATTAAATAAAACTTGGGTTTACATAAGGTACAAGATAAGCAAAGTTTTGATTCCGAGTACTTTAACTACAGATGTTACCACTGACAAAAATGATCAAGAGTATGCACCAACTCTAGGGTAAGTATACTACCATCATTTTAGGCATGCTGAATGCAAGTGGTCACGGGACACCCAAGTGTAAATGACTAGTACATTTGTGAGTTACATCAAAGGAGGTAAAAATTGAAGTTAAAACGTAATGTCCCTAAGAGGAAAAAGTACCTACCACATAAAAAAAAATAGCCTCGTGGAATACTCATAAATTATGGTATCCTTAAGGAAGAAATGCTTGAGAAGGCTGGATATGAGAAGTAGGTAGTCTACATATCAGGAGGCTGACAATGGCAGCAAAGAGATCACAGGCATTCAAAACTGTAACTGGATCTAGCCACTAAGAATTTATTAAAATTGTACCAACTTTCACTTACTCATCATCTGGGTTTTGTCTCAAATACTCTATCGAAACTACTTTCTTGAAACTCCACATTCAATGGTAACTTTTCAATCTCTCCCTAAAAATGTAACCACTGCCACTTTCTTGAAACTCCTTTTTTGATTTGTTTTCTTGACAGAACAGACTGGTGGTTGCCCTATTGTTCTATTTTTCCATTTGTTTTCCTTTTGGACTTTGGCTCAGACCCCATAATTATGTGCTTCACAGTGTGTGGACTTGTCTCTCTTCCCTCTTCATCCTTTGTTCATTGGAATCCCATGCTTTCAAACATTCATCTAATTGCAGAGAATATTTCAGTACTACATGACCTATCTGCTGACTAAAGAAAAGGAAGAAGAAAGAAGAGAGAATGAGGGAGGGAGAGGTGGAATGGGAGGTTCCGTGGAGAAGGGAAGGCCTGGGAGGTGGAGCACCCAATGCTCGAAGATTTGGGGATCCAAGATTTGGGGATGTTATGCATAGCTTATACGTATTTAAGATAGAGGAAGGACGACATCCTCAACTTACCAGTTTTTGTGAGTGCAGTTTAGAAAAGGAGAAAAGATGTGAGTGCGATGCTGAAGTCCTACGAGAAGTCAAGTAGATGCTAAAATAAGGAATATAACTATGGGTATGGTAAACAGTCACAATGAGTTTATCCTTTCATTAAAGATAACTAAGCTGGGGATGCTTGAGTTAGGAAGAACACAGTATATATCCATCCTCAGAGGGTCCATTTGGATGAAATTCTTACTAAGGAAAGTCAGGAAATTTTCCCCTAGCATATCCCTAAATATATTTCCCTAGAACACTAAAATCAGTTGAAATTGGTATTGTGTGAGAAAAAAGAAAAATCCATGGCCAAATAATTTTGAAAAACACTGGGTTTAAAAACATTAAATAGGTTTGGCTTCTTTGCTGTAGGACATGACAATGAATTTTACAAGTTAATAAGATGTAATCTGAATCCTGAAGAAAGATTAAGGCTATTTTCCCTACTGAACATTGTTTTCACTCTCCACAGAGTATCTGAGGGACCAGCAAAAATCATGGTTCTATTTCACTGCATTTATTGGTATATGATGTGTATCCAATCCTATATTAAGTGTGTATGTGCTGAAAGAGATAATATCTTATGGTTACCTTTGAGAATAAAACATTCTAATTAGGGAAATTAGAGAAAAGCTAAAGAGAGTTCATAATACAGTCGTAGATCCTATGAGATCAGACTCCAAATCCAGAAGATAAAGAACCAGATAACACAATCTAAATGTCACGATTCTCAATTCTTTACTTTGCTAAACATATCACTGTAAGTAGAGGCCAAATGGAGAAAACAGATGAAGTATACTAAATAGGAGAAAATATATCCATGATATTAACCTTCAGCCCAACTCTACCTTTTCTTTACAAATGGATAAAAACATACAGACAGATAGAAGGAAGAGGTTCTAATGTTCAATGGCGGAGTGGGGTGAGTACAGTTAGCAACAATGTATTATATATTTCAAAGTAGCTAGAAAACTTGAAATATTCCCAATTCATAGAAATGATACTTTAAGTAAAGAATACCTCCAAACCTTGACTGGATCATTATACATTCTACGCATATAACAAAATACCACACATACCCCATATATATGTAAAATATACCAACAAAAAAGAATAAAAATTGGACCAATTAATAATCTTTAAGGCAAAACAATAGTAAATATTCAGAGTTGTATTTCCACTAGTTAAAAAAAATGCAATAATTCAATTGTGTCCATGCATTTCTCCTTACTGTGACCAAATTATTAAGAATAAATGGAAAGGGCTGGATGTGGTAACTCACACCTGTAATCCCAGCACTTCGGGAGGCTGAGGTGGGCAGATCACCTGAGGTCAGGAGTTCAAGACCAGCCTGGCCAACATGGTGAAACCCCATTTCTACTAAAAATACAAAAATTAGCCGGGTGTGGTGGTCGGCACCTATAATTCCAGCTACTCGGGAGTCTGTGGCAGGAGAATTGATGGAACCCAGGAGGCAGAGGTTGCAGTGAGCCGAGATGGCACCACTGCACTCCAGCCTGGGCAACAGAGTGAGACTCCGTATCAAAAAATAAATAAATAAATATAAATAAATGGAAACAGGTCAGCTTGTATTTTAAATGAATTTAACTATCTATAATCTTCATTTTAATGATTTGACCTCATCCCTACCTCATGGAACAGGAAATAATACAGCATAGTTGAGGGAGTGAAGCATACATTAGCAGGATCAAGTATGTATTCATGAGGACAACAACAAAGTCCCCTGTTACTCTTAGGAGCTATGATTCACCTGAGAGATATATGTGTGTTAGGGGATTGGAAAGACTGGGAATGAATAAAAAGAACTGCCACAAGAAAACGATAAGAAAGAATTGGCAGAGAACTGGATTCTCTTTCAGGGACCTACCGTTCCATCCCCACCACAGGCCAGAATTCGCAGATTTGGTACTTTCCTGTACAATTCAAGCCTGTAGAGGAAACAGAAGAAAAAATAAACAAAAGAACATTTCACTGACTAGAGCAGAGAGAAAACAGTGGACAGCATGGGTGAGGGTGGTGTCCGCTGAAGAACATGTATAATCATGAGGATGACAATGCTATCATAGGTCCCAAGTAACCACAGGAGGAATGACTCCCACAAGCGGAACAGGTGTAGGCAGCAGACATTATTTTTGGATGGCCAACATTGGAATTTAAGGGATTTTAGGATGTCCTAGTATTTTATTTCCCATAATTTCTATTACATGTCAACATTATTTTCCTCATTCGTTTTGACTTCCTTCTCCTTCTTTTATGTAATAAATCTTTTTCAGTACAATGGGAGGCTTCCCCACCATCATTTTTATCACGTCTACAACTCTGTCCAGTCTCTGTCTCTCAGCTCAGTCACTTACACACCACTTATACCTCCAACCCAAAGTAGGAAGATTGACTGATTTTTCTTTATTTCAAACTTGCCTGCTTGAAATAAGATCATTTGTCTTTCCTGTTGGCTCTCAGGAAAATGCAGGGACACTGCCCCCACTCGATCTTTTGCTTAGGTGAAGCTGCTAGTGGCTGTAATCTAGAAAACATCACCTTTTGAGATCACAAAATATGTTTTTTTTCCTGAAAATATTTCCTGTCCTACCATGTTCTTTATGGTGACCTATGAAGTAACTCTCTGGGGCCTAACTAAAGTGACAACATCTTAAGAAAAATAAGTTCCTAAAATGGCACATCCCAGGATAGCAGATTTGCCTTAGCACAATCAAGTACAGAAAAAAAAATTAAAATATTTATGTACATTATATACATATACACATGGAGAGAGATAGAGTGTTACAGCAACCTCAGCTGGTAAATAAATTTATACATTAAGCAAATAAACTAATTTTCATATTTCCTAATCTGCATGCTTAAAATATGTAATTTATCTATTTTATATAAGAATACTATTTCTCTAGAAATAATCTTTTCCTCTGATATCGTTACTTATCAAAAAATACCTGGTATCCTTATGTTGTAATGTTTATCAGATAATATCTGAACTATCCTAGCAGATGAATTTCAAACAGGTACCAGGAAAACAGAAAATAGCAGAAGTGTCCTTGGTCTTTTCCACTGTGTACCTCTCCACCAAAGTGGAGAAAAGGATATGGGTCACCTACAACCTAGACTTTATTTTACATACTTCTAACAAAAACAGAGAATGAGATTTCTGAGAAGCTCAGAAAAGGGATTGAGCAGGAATTAATCCATCTTCCCCACACTTGTGCAGAGACCTCAGGTATAATCAACTGATACACAAACACACACACGCACACACACACAAACACACACTCTTCCTCTGGTTCAAATGTTTATAGACAAACATGCCTCCACCCTCCAAAGACATATACTTATATTCCCATTAATGTGCATCTCAAAAGTTGCACACGAAGAGACAGAAAAACAATGAGTCCCTTCTCAATTCACAGATTTGCTGAGAACGATCTACAGTTACACATACATAAGTAACAAACACACTAGAGGTATTCTGTGAGTTAACAACTAAGAAGATATGTTTTGAAGGGAACTAACCCATTAAAGAGTAGGAGAGAACGTTAGATGAAGTTTTAAAGGAAGGAGAGTACAGGTGAGAAGGTAGATGATATGGTCAGGAAATGCCTCACAAGGTAATCAGATACTGAAGCAGAAAGTTCTCACTTGCCTAAAACACATACAGACCGTGGAGAATATTTCAAAACTTACGCATCTTTTGGCCCTTCCTGAGAGAGATCAAAGACTTGCCGTGGATTCAGGTACCACATGAACATCTGTAGGACTTTGGTTCCCTGTAAAAAGTAAAGAAATACATAAAAAGGCAATAATAGGAAGAAATTTCCCAATAATAACTGCTCATTTAAAAAATAATTTTTTTATTTAAAATAATACGCAGGGCACAGTGGCTCATGCCTATAATCCCAGTACTTTGGAAGGCTGAGGCGGGTGGATCGCTTGAGCCCAGGAGTTTGAGAACAGCCTAGGCAACACGACAAAATCTCATGTCTACAAAAATTGCAAAAATTAGCCAAGTGTGATGGTGTATGCCTTTAATTCCAGCCCAAGAGGTAGAGTGTGCAGTGAGGCGAGATTGGGCCATTGCACTCCAGCCTGGGTGACAGGAGTGAAATTTTGTCTCAACAAATAAAAATGAGTGAATAAATGATGAATAAATAAACAAAATAATATCTAATTATAAACAATATAGAAGAGTAGTTAAAATCATTCGCTTTGGCCATGGATATACATAGGTTGAATGTCAGGTTAGATGTTTAACCTGTGTAACACTGGGCAAGTTTCTTAATTTCATTAAAGCTCAGCCCACCTTTTCTTTAATACAGAGAAGAATGACCAGTTTGCAGACTTCTTGCAAGGATTAAAAGCAATAATTTTTTAGAAGTACATCACAGTGTTTAAAATGCAGAAGTGCTTGATGAATAATATTTTACTATTATTACTTAATGTATGAAAATCCATATAGAAAAGTTATTTATCAGCCTATGTAATTTAACATTAATTTTCATTTATTGTGAAGATTTTTGTCTGTATTATGTATCATATGGGCAGTATTAGCTAAGTATTAATATAACTTTAGGGAAATACTTTTTTTCTAACTGAAGCAAAAGTATCCCAGGCTCCCAGTTATTTTATATATAGATAGATAGATAGATAGATAGATAGATAGATAGATAGATAGATATGGAAGTTATACATATATAACTTCCATATATATATGGAAGTTATACATATATAACTTCCTTAGTAAGATAACAGCTTACTTTGACATTTTCAATCTCCATGCCTATATTGGTTTGTTTAAGCCAAACACCTCTCTCTCACATGAACATTTTTGGGGCATTTTAAGTAACTGTGGCATTTATAGAGATGATTGTTATAGCAGACATAAGGTCACTTTAGAGATCATTTTTAAAGTCGATTGAGCAAACAAAAATGCAAGAAGAATCTTTTTATCAAGCAATACCAAAATAAATTTAAAATTGAGTAGGATGCCTCATTTTATCACCCATAGTAAATAATATTTGACCAGTTGAGCCGAGTTTGTTGCTCATAATATTGTTGTTTTAGTAGATATCACAATTGCTCTTTCTTAAAATATTCCTAGGTTTGTATATCTAATAAGCTGTATTAAGAGTCATCCTAGTATAGTAGAAATAGTGCGAGATTTGAGGTCAAACTAACCTCAGTGTTCTAACTGAGTAATCATGAGCATTTTTAACCTTTCCAAAATGCAGTATATAAAATAGAAAGGATATCCACCTGCCAGGATGAATATGAGAATTAAATGAATCAGTAACAGTCATGTTTCTAGCATGGTATGTGGCATAAAACAGACCTTTGTTAATGTTAATCCTTTTCTATTTTGCAGCCTGTTAATCTATTCATTAAATTACACTTCAGAGTGTGAGCTCTAAAGTGTAGCTTGTAATTATCACATTGTTACTCCTGTTGTTACATAGGCCAATACAGGTCTTTTGTTGCATGTATCAGCCAAACCTATAATTTAAAAGTTCTGCCTTATCATGTGCTTGCTATAATTTAGGAATCACAATCTATCTAGTAATTACAACAAATCCTTCAGTTTCACCAAGTGACATATTTTGCTTCCTATCAAATTCAAACATAGAGATATAAATACACACTAAATACTGGATCATTTTCCCTCTTCTCTTGCTGAGCCTTGCTATGAAGTGTGTTTGGGATTATGTCGAATAATCTTTTACGTTTAATAGGTAACACAAGAGTTATTTTAACGACCAACTAATTTATAAAACATTTCAACTGACTCGCTAGAAAATTCACTGTTCAGTTTTAGATTCCTAGAGTAGTTTGAATTGTTGATGTTAATTACTCCTTTCCACCTTTGCTATAGTAGAGTGTGCATCTCAGTTTCAGCTTCTCCTATTATGCAGATATTACTAGGCAATTAACATCTTCCAAAAAAATAGAAATAAAAATCATTGAGAAAATGTTTTTCTTAACCTTGAATTTCTCTAAAAGATCTGAGTGGCCACAGAGATGCCATTTCTACTGTAGTCCATTGGAATAACATCCCTGCAAGTGTGTAGAGATAACTTGCATAGCCACGCATGGCTACCCTGTTGAAGTTGACATTCAGACATAATATGATCACATCTATTAAAAAGTAATCTTCTTTCCAAAATATGGTATTTATTAGCAAACATAAATGTCTAAAAAAAGGTTTTAAAAAATGCTCCACCTAGTGGATGGAGAAAAAAAGATGTAACTCACATATTTAAATGAATTCTATTAACTCTGCTGTTACCTCCAGGTTAAGTTATTATAAGGCTTTGATATGAGTAATTTATTAAATGTAACTGAATGGTTTGACAAATATTAATTCACCAGAAGAAGGGTAATTTGTTTCTTCCTCAATAGCAAGATTAAATCTACTCATTTAGACATCTGTCACTCACTAACAAGTCTCCAATACTCTCATAGATATCACACGCTATAATGCCAAACATAAAAGCCACAACTTTTGTGCAAGAGTCTAGTTGTCTCTAAATGAAAAAAACAGCTTACATGCCAATCCCAATCCATGGATGCCATTGTAGATATACTTCACTGACCACAGAACTTTTTTAGATATTATAAGAATGGGTATTCCCAAGGAGTTAAAACATTATTTTTCCCAGCTGCAGTTATTGGCGAGGGAGTGCAACAGGAGAATACAAATTCCCAAAAAGTGGGTGGATTGAACAAGATTCATTCATTCACCTACCATCTGACAGGCACAGTTTTAAGTAGGAGAATATGGAGATGAACAAGACAGAGATGATCTCACTCTCAGAAGGAAGTTCTGTGCATTATTGATAAAGGAAAACATAATGACAATTGTTCCGGGTGTGGAGAAGCAATCAAGAATGGGTCAGTTCAAACAGAACATAAATCTTCATCAAAGCACCATCACTCTAGTGTCGGCTGAAACTCTGCTATGTTACTAAGTCTTGGTTTATGTCACACAGGTATAGTCAAGATTATAGAAAGAACAATTGCCCAGACAACAAGAAAGCCCTGAGGAAAAAAAAAAAATTTTTTTTTTTTGAGACAAGAGTTTCGCTCTTATTTTCTAGGCTGGAATGCAATGACATGACCTCAGCTCACTGCAACCTCTGCCTCCCGGGTTCCATCTATTCTCCTGCCTCAGCCTCCTGAGTCGCTGGGATTACAGGTGCCTGCCACCATGCTTGGCTAATTTTTTATATTTTTAGTAGAGATGAGGTTTCACCATGTTGGCCACGCTGGTCTTGAACTCCTGACCTCAGATGATCCGCCTGCCTGGGCCTCCCAAAGTACTGGGATTACAGGCTTGTGCCACCATGCCCAGCTGAGAAAAATAAATTAATGAGAAGAAGGGTTTAAGAAATAATCATTTCAAACTGCTTCAAACAATCCAAACAGAATGCCTCGTTTATTCTGTAAATATGTATTAGGCTTCAACTCTGTTCATGTGTACCAGCAGGATCTCAGAATCTACTGGAAGGAGACCATTACAAAATAAGTTAATTCACTAAAGATGGGAACTTCTCTGATACAGATGTCTAGAGGCTGAGTGCCCAGAGGAAACATTCTAAGCCCAAATTGAGAGATTAGAATGCATCGTAAGTAAAATATCTAAAATGTGTCTTGAAAGATGAGTAGAGTTAACTATTTCTTTCCACCTCAAATAGATGAAGAAGTTTCAGGGTAAAGGCATAAAAGATGTGAAACAGCAAGACATGCTATGGAAAAGCTACATTGCATTCACTTTTCTGAACCATGAGACAGGGAGTTGCAAGAGAAGAGACAGCTGAAGTGAGTTGTAGTTTAAATAATATATGCTGAGAAGCTTGGGCTTTAATTTACGGAAAACAATGAGTCATTGAAAGGTTTTAATTAAGAGAGTCAGACCACTTTTTTATTTTCAGACTGACTTTGTGTGTGTGTGTGTGTGTGTGTGTGTGTGTGTGTGTGTGTGTGTGTGTGTGTGTGTGTGTGTGTGTGTCTGGAGTCTTGCTCTGTACCCTAGGCTGGAGTGAAGCGGCACGATCTCAGCTCACTGCAACCTACTCCTCTGGGGTTCAAGCGATTCTTCTGTCTCAGCCTCCTGAGTAGCTGAGACTACAGGCACCCGCCACCACACTCAGCTAATTTTTGTGTTTTTAGTAGAGATGGGGTTTCACCATATTGGCTGGGCTGGTCTCAAATTCCTGACCTCGTGATCCACCCACCTTGGCTTCCCAAAGTGCTGGGATTACAGGCGTGAATCATCACGCCCAGCCCAAACTGACTCCTTCTGTTCTTTCATTCTTTTTTTTTCCTTTTCTTGAGACAGAGTTTTGCTCTTGTTGCCCACACTGGAATGCAATGGTGCAATCTCTGCTCACCACAACCTCCGCCTCAAGGATTCAAGCAATTCTCCTGCCTCAACCTCTAGAATAGCTAGGATTACAGCTGCCCACCACCACGCCCAGCTAATTTTTTGTTATTTTTAGTGGAGACAGGGTTTCTCCTTGTTGGTCAGGCTGGTTTCGAACTCCTGACCTCAGGGGATCCACCTGCCTCAGCCTCCTAGAGTGCTGCCATTACAGGCATGAGCCACCGTGCCCAGCCAACATTTTTTATACATTCCTCTGGCTACAGACTAAGGAGCCAGACCTATCACAGGAGCTAGTTTGGGTCTTAGATGCCCAATCCTCCCACCAATATTATGATTTCGGAAATAGGACTTTCCACAGATTCATCATTTGGTTGTTTTAATTCCCTCTGTTGAGACTGGTTGGACAAGAAGATCTTGAGGTTAGATTTTGACAAGGGTCCTCATCTATTGACTGCCCTCTGCCCTTTTCCCTGCCTACTCTAAACCTTAGGAGCCTAAACTTTTATCTAAACATAGTAATCCTTGAATTATCACTAGGTTGAGAAGTTTCCAGTACTGCAAAAAAGTAACTACTTCATTAAAGTTGTTTGTCCAGTTATTTAGAAACAATTTTGGGACTCAGGTTTTTCATCTGAAGTTATTTACTCTTTCTTTCTTCCCCGTCTTCCCACCTTGGTGTGACTGGCCCTTGACTTAGGAGGGATGGCCCTGGTCTGAGAAAGCCAATTCCCAGACGGTGGTGTAAACTCAGCCAGCGTGCATCTGACCACAGACTGGATACCTCTTCCTCGATCACCTTATTGATAAACACTCTGGGATCTTCAATCCAAGGATCGAATTACTGCCATACCTCTACTCTAGGATTCCACATCAAACAGTGTGCAAAGGCCAGGGTCTGGATTCCTCAGCTCTCAGGAATGGTCAGCTAGAATCATCCTAGAGGTCAAAACATTGCTTTACCCTGAAGCTAAAGTCTAGGTCACTGGGAGAGGAAGTCATGAGAGAATGCGAGGGAGAGGCAGTGTGAAAGCAGGAAACACTGAGAGATATCAGAGGATTCTATAAAACTCAGAAAGATGCTAATGAGTCCAGGATATCAAAGAAAAATATGTTTTGACATTAAAACAAACAGAAGTATAAGGGAGGGGGCCTATGTCTCTAGTACTCAAAAGTTTCCACACATAGGAGGGGACTGCATTGGGGTAAACTTTATCTTCCACTTACTATCTCTTTCCACAGAAGGAGATATTCAGAGTTGAAATTTTGGGCTGGGTGGGCACAGTGGCCTATGCCTATAATCCTAGCACTTTGGAAGGCCGAGGCAGGCGGATCACCTGAGGTCAGGCACTTGAGACCAGCCTGGCCAACATGGTGAAACCCTGTCTCTACTAAAAATACAAAAATGAGCCTGGTGTGGTGGCACATGCCTATAATCCCAGCTACTTGGGAGGCTGAGAATTGCATGAACCTGGGAGGTGGAGGTTGCAGTGAACTGAGATCATGCCGCTGCACTCCAGCCTGGGCAACATAGCAAAACTGTCTCAAAAACAAAAACGTTGAAATTTTGGTCCCTGATTTCTCAAATAATTTGAATCTCAATAATATAACAGCAGCAGCGCTACCAAGCTCCACAGCTTTGCAAAACACCCAATGTCATCTCTACCTTAAGAGTGTTGGAAAAACAAAAAGACAATTACTGTGAAGTGTAAAAGAAGAGGCTTAACAAACTAGGTGTTCATCAGCAGATGAATGGATAAAACAAAATGTGGTGTATACATATATACACAATGAAATACTATTTGACCATAAAAAAGAATGAAATCCTGTCATTTGCAGCAACAAAGATAGAACTGGAGGTCATTATGTTAAGTGAAATAAACCTGGCACAGCAACAAAAACTGACGTGTTCTCACTCATATGTAGAAGAGCTAAAAAAGTGGATCTGACAGAGGTAGAGAGTAGAATGATAGTTGCCAGAGGCTGGGAAGGGTGTGGTGGGGGCAGGGGATGAACAGAGGTTGGATAGTGAGTACAAAATACAATTCGATAGAAGAAATAGGTTCTAGTGTTTGCACAATAAGGTGACTATAGTTAACAGCAGTATATTGTATATTTCCAAATAGGTAGAATATTTGAAATATTTCCAACACAAAGAAATGATAAATATTTTGGGAGATCAATGTGCTAAACACCCTAACTTGATCATTACACACGTCATAAACGTATTGAAATAGCATATGAACTCCATAAGCATGTACAAAAATAATGTATCAATTTAGAATAAAATTAAAGAGTTTTAAAATATTGGATTTTTTAAAAGAAAGACATAGAGGCAGTCCTTGTATCTGTTCATCCCAATGCATTCCTTCAAAATGTTTTCCTTACATAAGTAAAATATTTTATGAAGAAAAAAAGCTATTTTTCTTGCCAGTAGGTGGCAATATTGTCCAGTAATTTATATAAAAAATAGAAGACTAAGCAAGTAAGAAAAGGGGGAAAAAAAAAAAAAGTCTAAAGCCTAAGTTTCAAAGAGGGAAACAGACAGGAATGTTTTACATCTAAAAGTAGGTGAGTGGAATAAGTAAATTATTAAAAGGCAAAACTCAGGATTTACAAAAAATACATAGTTTTCTATTGATCACAGTAAGCCCTTGCTAACCAGTATGGTTCTCTGAGCGGCAATATCAGCACCTGCAAGCTTGTTACTAATGCAGCAACTTAAGGCCCACCCCGACTTACTGAAGCAGAATCTGCATTTTAACAGGATTCCCAAGTGAATCACATGCACACTAGATTCCACCATATTAATCCTCTGTTCAAAAGCCAAAAGATTATTTTTTAAAACATACATATATATACATACATATAGAAAAAGAGAGAGAGAGAGAGAGAGAGAGAGAGAGATGGAGTCTCACACTGTCACCTGGGTTGGAGTGCAATGGCAGGATCTTGACTCACTGCAACCTCCGCCTCCTGGGTTCAAGCAATTCTCCTGCTTCAGCCTCCTGAGTACCTGGGATTACAGGCACCCACCACCACGCCCAGCTAATTTTTTGTATTTTTTTAGTACAGACAGGGTCTCACTATGTTGGCCAGACTGGTCTCAAACTCCTGACCTCATGATCTGCCTGCCTCACTCAGCCTCCCAACGTGCTGGGATTACAGGCATAAGCCACCATGCCCGGCAAAACTAAAATATTTTAAACAACAACAACAACAACAACAAAAAACTAGTTTCCATTGCATAAATCCAAAGTCTTCAACCTTAAATACCCTGTTTTTTGAAGACATGATTCCATGGGATCATTCTAATCTTTATGTAATCACATTTCCAATAATTTAATATGCATGCACCACTCACCATACTGTCCTCACAACGAATAATCAGCACCATGACATCTGTTCTTCTAATCATATTATACAATTATTTAACTATGTGCCATGTTGTAGAAATCACAGATTCAATGGTGGACCTATATCCTAACAGTGAAGACGCACATAGAGCTGTCATGCTGCAGTTCATATCACGTAATTGTGTATCAGGGGCTATCAGGGCATAGCGGACAGGATGATTGATCTTGAAAAATGGTTTAGAAAGGCGCTACTGAGTCTGGAAGGATGAACAGGAATCTGCCACAGTAAAGAGCAGGTAAAGGACAGTCCTTCCAGTCTTCTCTCCCCTGCGTAACTAAGTAGTGCCCATCTTTGTTTTCAGCCACGTCCATGACACCACTTCCTTATCACTCCCAAGTCACCGCTTACTTCTGAAATTCCATTAACACTTGCAGTCTGAGCCACTCAATTTAGAAGTCATATGCAGTTAATGTTGCTTAAATTATTTTCCATTTGTTCCTTTTGTGTCATTAACAAACAAGATGTCTTTAGAAACTTCATTTTCAGCTTCCTTGACCTCTTTTCTATTTAGTGAAATAGGAAGCAATATTAGATCATCTCTGAAGTCCCTGTCATTAATAATTTATACAGAGACTGGAATAGGAAGGCTATGTCTTAACTGGATCATCAGCTCCTTAAAGAAATAGATAACTGGTCAGGCACAGTGGCCCACACCTGTAATCCCAGCCCTTTGGGAGCCCGAAACTAGCTGATCATGAGGTCAGGAGTTCAAGACTAGCCTAGGCAACATGGTGAAACCTCATCTCTGCTATTATACAATAGTATAAATATACAAAAAATTAGCTGAGCATGGCTGCGTGCGCCTACAGTCCCAGCTACTCAGGATGTCGAGGAAGGAGAATTGCTTGAACCCAGGAGGCAGAGGTTGCAGTGAGCCGAGATCACGCCACTGCACTCCAGCCTGGGCAACAGAGCGAGACTCCCTCTCCAAGAAAAGAAAGAAAGAAAAGAAGAAACAGATAACTTACAAGCTCTATGTGCCCTAGGAAAGACAGCTTATAAGGATTTAATACATACATTTTATATGTGGACTGTCATGATAAAATATACTTGAAACTAATTAATACGTGATGCTCAGGTGGCCAAAATCATAGAAGCAATTACATTTCCATGTTCCATGGTTTCTAACTGTATCTCTAACCTTTGATAGATTATAGGGATATGAGCCCAAGAGAGTGGTTATGGTTCAGGGAAAACCGAACCTCATTTCAAGAGTTAGTAATAAGAACATCATCTTGGACCATTGGATCAATCCTAATTATACGACTTCCCTTGCTTATATGGGATGACTAAAGGATTTCAAATCTCCAGTTGTTTATTGTAAAACTTGCAGGAATCTTGTCTCAAAATGTAAAACACATACTTAGTAGATAAGGAAAATATTTTCTCATCCCTACTCAGAAGAAAATAACAGAAAATTAAAACCAATAGAAAAGTATTGATAAGAAGCCTCGGAGAGTAATGGATGAAGTGACAAAGACCAGAAATCAAATAAAGGACAAATTCTGTCCTTTAAAGAGCAGTGCCACTCTAGGCATGCCTTTAGACTTAATTTTTCTAAGTCTACTTCTTTATTCTCAAATGATATAAATATCTGTACTATCGGATTTGGGCTAGGATGAAATGAAACCTGAAGAAGTGGGTATTTTCTATAGTGTTGGTGGTATTTGCTAATGATTATCATGACTCATGAATCATCCTTTTTTCTTCTCTGAGGATAGGGATAAAAGTAGTTGTATCTAAACTGCAATAGAAAGAATAAAAGTAAGTTGGTAAAGGGTCTCCTAACTACAAGAATTGAGGAATCCTGAAACATATGAACTAAGAGAAATTCTGGAATAGCCTTTCTTGAATATCTGTAAGGAAAAAGTCAGTAGTTAGGTTTCTTAAGCACCTCTGTTATAGTCTTACATGGAAGCAGACAGATAAATTATAGAACATCTAGGTTTTACCTAGCACTGTAATGTGCAAGGCTATCAGAGAAACAATAAACTTGTTCCTGAGAAACTGGGTGTCTTCCAAAGCTTGGGATCCTAGTGGTACTATTTTAATTGACATTGAGAGTTGTGTCTTCAAGAAATTATCAAACCTGCTAAGTTAAAAATCATGAAAAATTACTCACCTGGTTGCCTCCACTCTTGGGATTCACAAATACAAGCAAGGGTTTCATGAGAGGAGAAGAGATGGGTTTTATCACAAAAGGACGACCTTTGTTCTCCTGCTGAAAGAAGCAATCAGTACTGTTAGGATACACATCCATGGCTTGAAAGGCAACCCCAAGACAAAGGAAGTAGAAAACCACCACCACCACCACTACCACCCCAATAAACCCTACATTTTGTTTCACAGGGCTGACTCTTAACACAACTTCCATGACAGGCTTGGAAGAAAATATCTCAAGTTATCATTTGCTACAGAGAATTAAGCCAGGCTTTCTATTTTACTCTGCCAACTCCAAATATTACAGAAATATTAGCTTTCATCTTTATCATCAGCATCTTGGGGATGACATTTCCAGGCAAACGCAGACGTTGGTTTTGTGTGTTTGTTTTTTAAAAGAACAGGAAGAATTCTATTGTAGTTAGAGTGTAGTGAGGAGAAAGCAGTGGTAGAAGACAGATCAGAAAAATCAGCTTGGACCAGATCTCACAGGACAAAGGAGGCTACGGAAAGAAAGTGGAAATTCCTCAGAATAAAACTCTGAAACACTCACTTCCATCCCTCTTTTACTGGCTTTTCTTTTAAAGCTTGTTCTCTTCTTCTTTCGATTTGAAGCCTTCAGGGAGTTCTACAGGGAAAGAGAGAAACACCTAAGCTCAGAGGCAGCCAGCCCGGGAGCTTTCCCATGCAGAACCAAGTAGAAGATGACGGCAGCGCATGCTGTTCCACTGCATGCTTCTCATGCTTTCACACTTCCAAGCCACTGTTCATGAGTAAGCCACAGACAGAAATCAGTCGAGTGCTTTAGAGTAAGCGACTGACCCTCCACCACACGGAGAGGCAGGGAGTAAGAACCCCAGAGGCTCTCATGGACTCACATAACAACACATGTTATACCTGCCAACCCTCCCAGTAAAAATGGAAGAATCCCAAATTCTCTGAGGGGCTCCAGTCTCCCGCCCAACCAGGTTCGTCTCCCGCCCAACCAAGTTCAAGTTCATCTCCTGGTATGGAGATCACCTATGTGGAAATGTAAAAGAGGAGGCCATTTTTCATGTTTTTATTTTTCTTTCTTGTTTTTTTTTTTCTCAGTTTACTCTTTTGGTAATGATCTGTTCTAGTAATACTCATAAAATGACTCTTGACCCTAATGGAAATTTATGATTCAACTGTCCTGTCAGCATTGATGTCTGATTTGTAAAATGCAAAGATAATACTCACCTTCAATCACTATGACAGTGAGGTAGAAGTCATTGTTCTTTCTTTCTCTAAAGACCTAATGGTTTAAAAAGCTTTCCCTCCTCTGGTAGCTTTGATTTTTTTTCTTCTTATAAACGTGCCTCAAACTTGTTGAAATAGAGTGACACACCCCTCCCCCGCCCCCCGCAATTTACTTTCCTTGTCTTTCTCTTTCTAGCAATTTTATAAACCACAATATTGTGATTACTTCAACTAACCATTTGCTCTTAATATTTGATATAGATGCTTTGAGAAAAACCTGTCATAGGGATTAGTCACAACCCACTGATTAAAGACAAGATAAAAACAGATTTAATTAGTGGAGAGTCAATGATAATTAGACTGCTATCTTTAAAAGGCAAGATATTACTAACCACATAATAGATGTTTAACAAAGTGTTGACAGTAAGAAATGCAGAATTCTTCACTTAAAAGTTTATATAACTATATATGCATACACTGTTTGAGTAGTTAAAGTTGTCAGACAGCTTGAAGAAATGTAAATGTCTATTCTTCTATCTTTTAATGTATTCTTTTTCCTTTGAGCATTCAAAACAATCTTTAGCATAAAGTACATATCTTAAGGCATCCAAATTAGTAAGCTTCTAACTATTTAGCTTTTATTTTACTTTGACTTGGATTTGGAAAAAAAAATAAGTTGATTTATGACCTGTGTTCACCAGGGATGAGGGAAATTTTCAAGAACTACCATCTGTCCTAAGGTTTTCCTTTCCCATCAGATTAAAAGATCTCAGAATCTCAGAGTCACACCAGGAAAAGAGAGATCCAGGAGCTCATGTGTGCTCTAGACCTCAGGTCATTCCTTATTACTCACTGTTGACTATACTTCTCCCTGAAAATAGATCTTCAAGTTTCTAAATTCCCAGTTAAATGGGTCTTTTATCATGTCCCTCACTGAGGAACATTTTGCATTATGAAATCATTTGCTATATTTTGATAGATTTCTGTTTTAAACTGCATAAAAGGGTAGAAAATTGATTTGGATCATTAATTGTTTAATCAGCCAAATGATCTAAGAAGAATGCTGGAAATCATGAGGCTGGCAGGAGCACTATGTATTTGGGGTCAATTAACAATGCTCTAAATGTTCTCAACTATCACTGCACATTGGCATCACCCAGAGAGCTTTGAAAAATGCTCATGCCTGGGTCCCATAGACTATTCTTCTTTCACCTGTTTGGGGTAAAACCCAGGCAAGGATGCTCAGGCAATTCTACCATGGAGTGATGGCAGTAGAAAGAGGAAGTGAGGAGACACACACATTCTGCTAAGCAGAAGATGAACAGAGACAGGAATATATGTCTAGTACGGACTCTGACTCTCCCTGTTATGAGATCAGTGACCTTGGCCAAGTCAAACTTTTGAAAATAGCAGTTTCTTAATTTTAAAATGATGGTGACAATACCCACCTCACAGGACAGTTGTGAAGTTATAACCAGAAAAGGTATGTGAAGCAGTTAGCTTGGTATCCATCCCACCATAAGCACTTCAGTACATGTTAGTTCATTCTAAATATGCCTCATTCTCAGCCGTGTGTCCCCAGCACCTAGCACAAATGCCTGGTACACAGTGTGCACTCAAATCATTGTTGAAATAATGAATGAATATTACTATAATTCACTGCACTTACTGAGCCTCTCCTGATATGGGAAAGAATCCTTGGGAAGTGAATGCTTGCATCCTAACTTATTTGTAGTTTCAGTTCATTGCCAAGAGCAATGCCAGACACCAAGTGCTTACAGGAACATGCTATGGGCCGGGGTCTCTTAGTACTCAGCAATTAAACTCCAAGAGACAGATCTAATGCATCAGGCTAAGAATTGTTTCCTAAACTTGTCTGATCATAGAACTCAAAGTATTTCAGGTGATTTTGATGATTAAGCACACACGGGGAGCACAGTTAGAAAAACACATTAAAGTAAGGCTTGATGTCTGAAAACAGAGCAGGCAAAGAACCCAATTCTTATAGGGAACAAACACACAAAACAGGCTTTTGTTTTTTGTTTTTTGTTTTTTTTTAACACAGAGGTAACAAATACAAGTGTTTCTGAGCCTCACCAAACCAAATGCATCTGAGGCCTTCTTCACTTCACAGAACAAGAACAGGGCAGAGACCAAACACAGTGGTTGACTTACAGTACCTGGGCGCATCTATGTGAGCTCTGAGTAAGCTTACAGCCCTATGGATAGTCAAACACAAAAGATAAATAGAAGGAATTTCACAGCGCACCTCAAAATCCCAAGGCTTCCTTCTAGTTTTGTATAAATATGTATCTCTAAGTATATACCTTCATTTAGAAGGCACCACGGTTGAGTGAGGAACAGATGGGCTTGAAAACGGATTTTTGGATATGTTTTGACCACGACTAAATCACCTACTCTTGATAATCTACAGGATCGCTTACCCTGCCTCGGTCAGTATTGTTGAGAGAGTTAAACGCAATGGCACGCTTCTCAAGAATGTTAAAACTACATCAAGAAGTGACTGTGTAGAATTGTTGGTGATATCTTCAAGAAACCTTTAACACTTGTCTTATGCTTGAAAACAAAATTCTCCATCATATCAAGGGCAGCGAACTCAGTGATAGAAAGTGTTCACTTTGCAAGATCAACACTAAAAACACAGTGAACTGCTGTACCCTCATTTGGATTTTCCCATTCTTCTGATTCCAACAGCAGTCACCCTGCTCTAGACATTCTGTGTCTGCTCTTTTGTTAAAGACCTAAGGAAAAAAGGCTTTTTGTTTTCCTATACTTCATACCAGGATAATTTTACCTTGCCACAGAAATAATCCTATCAATAAAATCCTGATCATACTTAGGACTCCTTCCTGGGCTATTAAGAAATACTTAATGGGTAAATCACTCAACTGTGACTGAAACGAACTACCTCTTATTAGTCTTCAGGGATTTTTCCAGGTTATAAGATCACAAATGACTGGTTACAATAACGGATCTCAAGAGAAGAGATCTGTTATCTCTTCTTTTTCATCCCAAATAAAGTCTTCCCCCATCATATACTAGACAAAACTCTGGGAGACAGTAGGAGAGAGAGTCATGGACGTAGTCTATGAAAGAGCATTCTCACTCTGCTGTGCTCCCATTGCGCCAGGGAACAAAGGCTTCTCTGAGGATGCGCAGGCAGAAGGATAAAGAAAACTTATTCCAAAAGTTACAGACAGGGTCCCAGCAGCTCTAACTAGGCCTATTTGACTAAATCACAAGTAGTAATGAAGCTTAAGAATTCACCAAAGGAAATGGTTTGGGCAATTTGGAGGCTAATTTACAGGATATTATTGGTCATTGCACAAAATTAGCTATTACATTTCATGGGTTCCCAGCATTTGAAGAAGATTATCCAACCAGAAGAGATAAACAAAAAAAGGAACTATTATAAGGAAAGCTCATACAGAGCTAGGAAGGAATGAATGCAGCATTATTTATAAGAAGAACATTAGAAACAATTCCACCAGTAGGCAGATGGATCAATAAACTGGGCTATATCCACAGCATGGAATATATAGAGCAGCTTTAAAAATGAGTTAAGTCTGCATATAGTAATATAGACTTTTCCCCATGAATCTTTTTTTTATTAAAAAAGGCAAGTTTTAAAGTATTATGTGAAGAATGATGCCATTTATTAAAAATACACACCCTTACACTCAAACTGGTACTGTATCTTTTCTGTGGGTGCATTTCCATGCATGTAAATGTGCAGTAAAAACTCAGCATATATCATAGAAAGAGACAGGGGAGATATTTATCATTTTAAATGTTGGTGAAAGGCGACTCTCTTATCTGAAATGTTGAATTTTTATAGGGAGCATATTTATGTATTACTCATGTTACTACAAACTAAACAATAAAAGATTGAGCACTGTCATTCTTTCAAAGAAACCAGCTTGTTCCTACTCAGTACCATGAAGTCACAACGGGCTATACTGAGGAAAAAGAATGGAGGATCCATTTTATACTCTTTTTAGAAGACAGGAGAAGCCCAATGAGATTAGTGAGAAAGTTATAAGAAAGTTACAATTTGGAAAATTTAGGGGATCAAGTGCAAAATATTCTTTCTAATGGTGTCATCTCATGATACACAAATTCTGTGAAAGTCTTCTCAACTGTGGTCTTCTACAACTTGACCTCACAGAAAATTCACATAAATCTCACTCCATCAGCTCCAAGTGTGTGCACTGGTACTTGAACATCTTTAACTTGCCTGTCCAATCAAAATACTGTTTATTAATATTTCCAGTCCAAAAGAGAAACACTGATATCTGCAACTTTAAATAACTTGGACCTTCAAATATACTAACAGATTCAGCCTTGATTCTTAAAATTTGGGTTTTTTTTTATTTGAATTATTCAAAATCATCTACCTTCCATTATCTTTTAATTTCTATAAAATAACTTCTTCATCTCTCTAAACAATGAGCTGATGAAACCCAGCAATTCGCCCAATCAGCCCTCACCCGCTTTAGCATCAAGGTTTCACACAGCCACCAACTCCACAGTTGCTCATGGAGTAAAAATGAAATAAGTGGTTTAATTCCAACTCTTTATAAACCACGTCTCCTGAGCATAATACACTCGAATAGATTTCCTTTACTCCTCCTCTCTAGAGTCATTTGTTTAGAGGCAAAGATTGCAAATAAAGATGACTTTATTTAAAGATCCATCTTAACTGTTCTCAGTAAGTTCTATCAGCTTTTTTTTTTTTTAAGAGGGAGTCTCACTCTGTCACCCAGGCTGGAGTGCAGTGGCATGATCTCAGCCTACTGTAACCTCCACCTGCTGGGTTCAAGCAATTTTCCTGCCTTAGCCTCCCGAGTAGCTGGGACTACAGGCGTGTGCCACCAGGCGTGGCTAATTTTTTTGTATTTTTGGTAGAGACAGGGTTTCACTATATTAGTCAGAATGGTCTTGATCTCCTGACCTCATGATCTGCCAGCCTCAGCTTCCCAAAGTGCTGGGATTACAACTTTTACTGTCCTTTTCAGCCTTCTTTTCACTGACACTGCCTACATCCGGTAAGGCCAACCACAAATGGCATATTTTGAATTTAGCCTACCCTGATCCCCACGACCAAAACTGCTCAGTCCTGTTTCATATTCATACTGTGTTTATACATCTTAGGTAGCACTGACCACTCTCCACCTCGGATAGATAGGCCACCTTGGATGCTGACGATGGCTGATTCAACCAACCCGTCTGGTCCCTTCCTCTCAGCATCCTATGTGTGTTTCTCCCAAAGATAAACCTTCCAAAAGAGGAGGCACTCTTTTATTAGGGATTTACATACGGCTGAATTCCCCTTCCAAAATCCACAAACACTCTGCCCAGTGACTTAGATAGTTCTAGCCATATTCCCACTAATGAGTATACTCTTTGTGGAAATGGATCACGTCTGATTCATCTTTGGACCTCTTACTACATACAACTGCATTTCTGAAGGTAGTTAAACAAACATTAACTGAATTAAATTAAGAATATCTTCTCTACTATTTATTTTTAAAGCAGCATGATAGAGTATAGAAACATATACATATATATGTGTATATACACATATATGAATCCTCAAATTTGGAAAAACAATTTACTCTGCTATGCTCCACCTACCTTCCAAATTCTCCATTTGTTAGTCACTTCCCAATGTCTTAAATGAATTTTCTAATATATCTACCTCCAAGTCATGGCTAAAAGCTTGCCACCCATGATCTACACGCTATAAACTATAGTTTTTACTGTCATCTATGATCAGATTACAGACACAATGACTTTACTCCTTGTTTTCTTCCTCGTTGTTTTTTTTTTATATATAGCTATAGAATTTGACACTGGTTTCAGAAGAGTTTCAACAGAAGAGTTTAATTGTTCAATATTACACAAATTAGTAAAATGGCTACAGCAAGGTTATTATGGGCCCAGGTAGTATTGGCTCAAAAGTCAGAAAGCTCTTGACTACTGCTGCATTGTCGCCACAAGCTCACCATACACCAGCTTTTAAATAGACTGTGGTTCGTTGGCTAACTTACTTGACGGTTTTGAAGCTCACATGAGGAAAGACTACTAAAATTTTTAAAACATCTGATTCACCAAGGTTGGCTACCAAAAGACCAGGAGACAGTGTGGCATATCAATAGAAGCTTGTTTTTTCAGAATCAAAATACCTGGGTGCATGTCCCATCTCAAACTATTTAATAACTATATGGCCCTGGGTAATTTATTTGACTTCTCTGTGCCTCACAATCCTCAGTTATAGAGGGAGAATAACAAGATACCTGCTCATAGGGTACTATGATAATAAAATAAGATACTGAAAGTAAAATACTAAAAATTTTCCTCACACATATAAATGTTAATTCTTCTTACTATTATTATTATTGTTACATTGTCTTGAATCGTAGATGGCAATACAAAGGTACATGTTGAATAATGAATTTGGACTTTGCATGTAGACTATGAGCTCTAAATCCTACATTCCATTAAAAGTAACCAAGACTCTAGAGAAAGGCTGATTTCAGGTATGGACAGGAAACGCATTAAATGATCCTGGGACATGTTATCATTCCTAAAACCTAGGAAGCTCTCAAAACCTCATGGCTCATAACAAATGGAGACAGACACCACGTGGAAGAGGTTACAACTGGCTGGAGATGAAACAATATGAATATAAGAAGAATGATGACAACGTATTGAGAAACACATAATACATAAAAACATAATTAAGTAATTTCATAATGATACTCTCCAAGAAAAGCACTACGACAACCTATCAAGGTTGCTAAGGCATCTGCTTATCATTCTGAAAACTTACAAATAAAGGCAAATTCTCAGACATGTGTCATGTATTTGTTGGGATGGCGGAAAGGTCTCTTTTAGAAAAATCATAGCTAGAAAGAGTAAAAATTGGAAAGTGACCCTTTGGCAACCCCTAATGCAATAATAGACTTTGGCAAAAACCTTTGATAGATAACAAAAGATGAAAAGCTGATGGTGAACTTGATGATAGATGGATTGGGATGACAGTTTCTGAACCCACTGATGGATCATAGAGTGAAATGGCTGATACCCTGTTCCTATGATGGCAATAGGATAGAAATACACAGCACTGCCAGTGTATCCCTTTTACCAAAAAGAAAAAAAAAAAGAAAGAACGAAACCTAAATATAATTGAGTCTAAATATTAGTTTACAAAAAATATGGGCAATAAGAGAAATAATTTGGATACATGGTAAGAATCAGCCAAAATCAAAATATGGGAAATCCCATGGGTAAAGTGATCCAATTTCATCAATAAATAAGTGGCCTGACAAAAGGGGGTATTGTTCTAAATTAAAAAAGACTTAAGAACTATGTCAACAAAAGGCAGTTGTGAACTTTGGATCCTGTCTTGAAAAACAGTAAAAAAAAAAAAAAAAAAAAAAAGGTATATCTGAGATGACAAGAAAAAAATTTAAGGGATCATTAACATGCTGAGATAATGGTATTTGGGTTTTTTTTTTTTAATGTTATCTTTTACGGAAGCATAATGAAGTATTTACAGACTAAGCGGTATGCTGTCTAAGATTTGTTTTAAAGTATTCTAGCAAAACAAAGAAAAAGAGGAGGCTTCCACTACCAGGAAGATGGGGTAGATGGAGTGAGGCAGGAGGAAATGGACGTGGCTCTGAGGAGGGACCACCAGGGAGGCTTGTGGGGATAGAATATTCTATATCTTAACCGCATCAAGGTCAATATCCTGGTTATGATTTTGTACTACAATACTGAGGTGAAAATTTGGAAGCGTGCAAGTGATTCCTTGGTATTACTTCTTACAGCTGCATGTGAATCTCGAAAGGAAAAGGTTAATTCATAAAACGAAAATAGGATGTGGCAGGAGATAGATGAAAAAGAATGGCAGAAAAGTTGGTGGCTATAGGATTCGTTATAATCTTTTCTCTTTCTTCATTTGCTTGAAAATTTCCATAACGAAAAGGTTTCTTAAGGTTTAGAAAAGTAAATTTTGCCCTACACACTGGCATTATCTCTGATTTTCCTAACTGGTGTGTCCATAGACTTCCAAATTCCCACACCACTAGGTTATTCTACACACTCTTACTAGCTGTTTCTAAAATACTGGTTTCTTTTATTCTATCACTCCTTTGCTTAAAAGGAACTCTGCTACTTCAGGATAAAGTTCACGGTTACAAAAAAAAAAAAAAAAAAAAATCCCTGCACAGTCAGGCCTGAGCAATTGTGTGTTCATCTACTATCTACTCTCTGCATAAACTCTGCACTTCGGTTAAACCAGACTCACAGTTCCACAGATATAGTTTTGGACACAGTACCTGTGCCTGTATGCCATTCTCCTGCCTGCCACTCTCTCTCTCTCTCCTTCACAGACCTAAGTATCACCCATTTTTACAAAGCAGAACAAAACCCATCTTCTTAATGAAGCTCCCCCTTTATAATAAGATTCTTAAGAGTAAGGATCATGTATTTTATTGCAATGACTACTAGCCTTCCTCATACAATCGAGGTTTTCAATGGAAAGCTGTGGATTTAACTGAATGAATGTTTAATATAAAGCCTTGGAGAGATTACAGAATTTTAGAAAAAAAATTAAAATAGAAATGTTAAAGAGATTTAAAAATAAAAACTGGAATTCAGTACACTTGAATTTCAAATAGCAATACTATATTTAATTTGTTTTGTCACCTTGGGTAGCTCATTTAACATATCTTGGCATTTGGTTCCAAAATATAAAATGAAGCACTAGGCTCCTCATTTTTTAATATGTAGATACTATACTTGCCTCTGGAAAAAAATATCCCAAGGGTTTCCATAGACTATAATTGTATTCCTAAACATTACTCATCAACGGAGGCTAAATTTTATATAAAACACAGAAAGCAAAACAGTATCCCTGATCCACCAGTTTTTAAATAAACCTGAGTCAATGAGAATGAATTACATGATGAGTCTGGAGACCACAGGAAGTAGGAACACCATATCATTTAAATGTATTGAATTTGACAAATATTTCCTAAAGTGCCTGTACCCTAAGGGAGGTACAGTCTCTCTTCCCATAGCATTAAAAATCTGCCATCCCAGAACTTGAAGCTAACTGTCAATGATGTACAGTACAAAGGCAGAAACATTTTATTTCAAAGGTTATGACCTTGTCAAGAAACCACTAAGGTTTCCCTGAATACTGAAGCAGAGACTCACAAGGACAGGAAGTGCATTGGGGAGAACACAGAAAGAGATTAGATATTAAGAGAATAAATTCTACTTTGCCTTAATAAAAGAATGTTGCTCTCTAAGCAGGTCTGTGTATTCAGGAAGGTCATGACTCACAGCCTGCCTTCAGGTTGGAAGTGGCAGGAATCTTAACCAAACCATGAAGCCTATACAGTGTGCCCTCCCACTGACCCTCTGAAAATGCCCAGGCTGGAAGGGAACAGAGTTGTATAAGAATCAGCTATACCCACCACTAGTACACAGTGAAACTTGGGAGAGCACCTATCAAGGAGAACATCATTAGCACATGTATGAGGAGCCAACATTCCTGCTCTAGAACTTTGATTTCATTAGGATGGGGAGGCTGGTTCCATGAGAGAGCCCAGTGCGGGAAAGAGATGGGTCAATGGGACAAACCGTGGAAGCTAAGCATAGGACCTTGGGAATGAGTGAACAGAGGTCATAGAACCCAAAGACTAGTTTGGGGAGAAAAGCAAGAAGCAGCAGTTCATTTTTTCTCAGCACTGGCCCAGCAGCACCAGAGTCCTGGCAGTTACCTGAGGTTTCTTCACCTTAATGATCCAAGTGGGTGGGACAATAACAGCAGCATGAGCCCCCAGGGAGCAGGGTTCCTCAATGTGATGCAGCATGAAACAGGTCACCTTATTGTGAAACTGAAGAGAAAAATAGGCCAGTAAACAATTCTGGTCAAAGAGAAATGCTGCGGCAAGAAGGGATAAATATGCATACGTGCGCACACACACACACACAGACACTCATTGCATGCACAAAAACACATATGCATGCATACATGCACAATGGACACATACACACGGAGGACATGCTTTCCTCATCACCACCCAGCCCGCCCCAGGAGCTTAGAGACCAGACTTTGAATTTATTCCGGTTTACAAACTTATAACATTGATAACAAGAAATCGGGCTAGTAGGATGAAGCCTGCTAAAACTTTCTAATTGTTGAATGGAATATTTACATAAAAGTATTAGAGTCTTGGAAGATTCTATTAATCCTGATTTCACACAAAATTTTCACACGCACTTCCCTTGACCTGTGCTGGCCATGGACTTGGTTGATTTAAGGTAATGTTGAGAAGGAAAAGAACAGGCAGAAAGGCAATGCCTACCACCTGCCTTTCCTTTTCCTATCATAGATATAAATCCTCCCAGGTTGTCTTTCCAGTTTAGAGAAGGCAGAAGAGAAGCATGATGTCTCTTCTACAGAGTTGAAAATCCCAGAGGTAACAAAGCACAAAGAGATTGCTTCTGTTGGGTTTGTCTAGGGCTGCTAAAAAAAAATACAATTAGCCTATTACTCTTGGCAAGTCTAAAGTGATTTTTTTCTTTTGAAAGGAAGTGAATGTAGGCTAGCAATCATAACAATACCACAGTATTCAGATCTCAACTCTATACGCCAACAGTGACACTCAGACTGGTAATCTCAGACCAGTCAAGTTTTCAACCATCTTTTGTGTGACTATAAAGTGACAGTGAGGTGCAGTAATACTCATTTTTCTAAAAAAGAAAACTAAAATCAACATCACACCATAATCAGAGGCCTTAAGTTTTAATCATAGTGATTTTTAAAAATGTAACCTCAGTTTCTTATTAGATTATACTTCACATAACTATAAATTTATCATTTTAACTGGAGCAATTTTAAAAGTAAAAAGTATCACTGATAATCATCATGTTGAAGCAACAAACACAAATTAGGACTGTCTCAAAAAAACTGGCAAATATGGCCACCCTAATTACATTACATAACATTAGAGAGATTTTTGTTTTCATTTCTGCATGTCTTCAAGATCTGCTGTGATCTACTGCTTAATTACTAATCAAGCAATTGTGTATAAAATAAAATAATTAATAATTCTGCCTGCCACCAGTTATTTGTGATCTGCAAACAAATATACCAGAAAATGTTATTAACATTTGAATCCTTTTTTTTTTTTTTTTTTTTTTTTTTTTTTTTTTTTT
>CAUYLG010015939.1:0-40000 GCA_963573385.1 Cacajao melanocephalus
CAGATACATAAAGCAAGTTTTAACGAATTGCAAAGAGACTTAGACTCCCAAACAATAATAGTGGGAGACTTTAACACTCCACTGTCAATATTGGACAGATCATTGTGACAGAAAATTAACAAGGATATCCAGGACTTGAATGCAGAGCTGGACCAAGTGGACCTAATACACATATACAGAACGTTCCACCCCAAATCCATAGAATATACATTTTTCTCAGCACCACATTGTACATACTCTAAAATTGACCACATCATTAGAAGCAAATCACTCCTCAGCAAATGCAAAAGAACAGAAATCTTAACAGTCTATCAGACCACAGCGCAGTCAGACTAGGACTCAGGATCAAGAAATACATGCAAACCCGCACAACCACTTGGAAACTGAACAACCTGTTTCTGAGTGTCAACTGGAAACTCTGTCTCAGTAGAATCAATCCAAATGCCCATCAATGATAGACTGGACAAAGAAAATGTGGTACATATACACCATGGAATACTATGCAGCCATAAAAAACGAGTTTGTGTCCTTTGTAGGGACTTGGATGAATCTGGAAACCATCATTCTCAGCAAACTAACACAAGAACAGAAAGCCAAATACCATATGTTTTCACTCAGGTGGGTGTTGAATAACGAGAACACGACTCAGGGAGAGGAGCATCACACACTAGGGGCAGTTGAGGGGTTAGGGAGAGACAGTGGGTAGTGGGGAGGGATAACATGGGGAGAAATGCCAGATATAGTATGCACCTAAATAAATTAATTTAAAAAAATGATAAAAAAAAAAAGAATAAACATATGTAGTATTAAGTCTTTTTTTTTTTTTTTTTGGAGACAGAGTCTGACTCTGTCACCCTGGCTGGAGTACAGGGCCCCCACGTCAGCTCACTGGAACCTCCAGCCACCTCCTGGGTGTAAATGATCCTCCCACCTCGGCCCTCCAAGTAGCTGGTACTACTGCAGCGTGCCACCACACTTGGGTAATTTTTGTGTTTTTTTGTAGATACTGGGTTTTGCCATGTTCTCCAGGCTGGTCTTGAGGTCCTGGGCTTAAGCGATCCACCTGCCTTGGTCTCCAAAAGTGCTGGGATTACAGGATGAGCCACTGTGCCTGGCCTCAATTCTTACAAATAGAAACGATCAAAATAATAATTAAAAAAAACCTCAAATTAAAATTGGGTCCAATGAACCTGATGGTATACTGAGGGTTAAACTAAACATTACAATTATTCCCAATATTTACCATTCATTTACTATTCAACAAATATTTACTCAGTTACTATCATGTTGCAAGCACTATTCTGGATGCTTGGGATGGATATATACATACATATATACATATATATATATATGTATATAAATGAACAAAATAGACATTGCTTTCCTTAAGAGAACTTATAGTCTAGTGGGAAAGTGAAACACTAAAAAACCAAATATAGGCCGGGCGTGGTGCCTATAATCCCAGCACTTTGGGAGGCCAAGGCAGGTGGATCATGAGGTCAGGAGATCGAGAACATTCTGGCCATGGTGAAAGCCTGTGTCTACTAAAATACAAAAAATTAACCGGGTGTGGTGGCGCACCCCTGTAGTCCCAGCTACTCAGGAGACTGAGGCAGGGGAATCATTTGAACCCAGGAGATGGAGGTTGCAGTGAGCTGAGATTGTGCCACTGCAAACTAGCCTGGTGAAAGAGCAAGATATTGTCTCAAAAAAAAAAAACAAAAACAAAAACAAACAACAACAAAACCAAAAAAAAAAGACACCATATTTAATGTAAATCATGTATGTTAGAGAGGCATAAGAGCTTTGGAAAAAAAAAGTAGAGCAAGGTAATGGAAATTGGGTATGGGTTACAATTTCACATAGGGTAGACAGAATACCCTTTACTGATATTTAAGCAACAGCTTAAAGGAGATGGAAGAATTAGCCATGTACTTCTGTGGTAAGAGCATTCCAGGCAGTAGGCACAGCCAAAGGAAGTTCTTAAGGCAAAAATATTCCTGATGTGTATAAGGAACAGGAGAGAGGCCAGTATGCTTACAGTAGAGAAAATGAAGGAAATGTGAAGATAAGACTACAGAAGTACTAGTTTAAGAAGGACTTTGTAGGCCATTTGACTTTTACTCTGAGTGAAACAGAAAGTCATTGAAGGGTTTTGAGCAGAAGAGTAATATGATTTGACTTATAACTCAAAGAATCACTCCACTAAGAAAAAGTAGGTGAGAAGTGGGAAGTACAGAAGCAGGGAGATCAGTTAGAATGTTACTGCAATAATTCAGACCACAAAAGATAGCACCTCTGACCAGGGCAGAGTAGTGGATGTGCTGAGAAGTACAGAAATTCTGAATACAATCTAGAAGTAAAGCTAATAAGATTTGATGAAGAATTGGATAGGAAAGTAAAAGAAGAATACAGTAAATGATGACTCCCAGGTTTTCGGCTTCAGCAACTAAAAAATGCAGAGGAACATGTTTTTGGGGAAAGATGAATTTAGTTTGGACAGGTTGGATTACCAATAGTATTACAATATTCAAATGAAGATGTGGAGTATGCCACTGGATACTGGATCATGAGTCTTAAGTTTCGGAGACAGATCTGAACTGCAAATACATACATTTGTCAATTGTGGCATGGAGATACTATTTAGAATAGGACTCGGTGAGAGTACCAAGGATTTGAGTGTAGCAAAAGGACAGAACATGAGCAAGAATTTAGGAGTAATCAGTGAGGTGAGAGGAAACTTGGTGGGGGAACAGGTCCATGCCCCATAAACCAACTAAAGACACTGTATCTATCAAAGAAGAGGTGTTACCGATTGTAGTAAATGCCACTGAGAGGGCAGGTAAGAAAAAGGCTGAGAACTGACCCTTGGATATATTAACAAAGTCACTGGTGATCCTGTTAAGAGACGTTTGGGTGTAGTGGTGATGCAAAAACCTAGCTAGACTAAAAAGAGAACTGAAGGACAGAATTCAGGGGCAGTAAATATAGACAAATGTGTGATGATTCTGACCACAAAGAAATATTCATTCACCATAATGTGGTACCCTATCTCTGTAAATGTTCTACCTTCTATTATGGCAATACATGACTTGGTATAGAAGGAAAAATTTGCATATTAGATGGATAACAAGCCCCAAAAGATACTTGGGTTTAAATATAGCTCCAGAGAGAATATATACATATATTTAAGACAAGGTCTCACAGTGTCACCCAGGCTAGAGTGCAGTGATGCAATCATGCCTCATTGCAGCCTCAACCTCCTGGGCTCAAGCAATCCTCCTACCTCAGCTTTCCAAGTAGCTGGGACCGCTGGCGTGTACCACCGTACTTGGCTAATTTTTTATATTTTTGTGTTATATGGGGATTTGCCATGATGCCCAGGCTGGTGTCAAACTTTTGGACTCAAGCTGTACGCCTGCCTAAGCCTCCCAAACTGCTCAGATTACAGGCATGAGCCACTGCACCCAGCCTCCAGAGAGAATATTATTGACAGAAGTATCTTTAAGTCCAAAATACAAATATTCACCAATGTACCTACAATAATTATCACTGATTTAGAGAATGCCATAAAGGAAGCAAGAAAGTATGAGGGACTGGAAGTTATTACATAAAACTTTATGTTAAAAGAAAAACAACTTTAAAAAAATCATCCTAGTTGATTTGTACTTTTGTACAAATGCTCATCCTGATTTTTGAAGAAATTAATTTTAATGTACTACACCTCAAAGAAAATTTGCATAATATATAAAGAGTGTTCTTTTTCAAATCCCCACTAACAGACTTTTCTAGAGAAAGAAAATCATGGCTGGCCATGGCTGCTCATGCCTGTAGTCTCAGCTACTTGGGAGGCTGAGGCAGGAGGATCACTAGAGCCCGGCAGGCAGAGGATGCAGTAAGCAGTAATTACACCACTGCACTCCAGCCTGGGCAAAAGGGTGAGGCTCTGTTTCAACAATGGAAGGGACAGAGGGAGGGAGGCAGAAAGGCAGGGAAGAGAAAAAGAGAATCAAGATTAAATAAATTAAAAAAAAAAGAATATAGGACATAAAAACAGCTAACTTATATAAAGAGCTTATTCTTTGCCAGGTATTATGTTAAACATTCATGTTTTTTTCTTTTCTTCTTTTTTTTTTTTTTTTTTTGAGACAAGGTCTCATTCTGTTGCCTAGACTGAAACGCAGTTGCATGATCTCAATTCACTGCAGCCTCAGCCTCCTGGGCTCAAGCAATTTTCATGCCTTAGCCTCCTGAGTAGCTGAAATTACTCAACTACTCAGGAGGCGTGCACCAACACACTTGACTAATTTTTGTATTTTTAGTAGAGATAGGGTTTCACCATGTTGCCCAGGCTGGTCTTGAGCTCCAAATTATAAGTGATCCACCCTGGCTTACCAAAGTGCTCGAATTATAGGTGTGAGCCACTACGCCCAGCTTACAGTTCTAATTTAACTCTCACAGCAGTCTTATAAAGGTAGGTATTACAATTTTATTTCACAGATGGGAACAGGTGAGGTTTATGAATTCATAAAAATATGAATGTTTCGGCCGGATGCGGTGGCTCACACCTGTAATCCTAGCACTTTGGGAGGCCAAGTCGGGCAGATCACAAGGTCAGGAAATCAAGACCTGGCCCACATGGTGAAACCCCATCTCTACTAAAAACACACACAAAAAATTAGCCAGGCATGGTGGTGCGTGCCTGTAGTCCCAGGTACTCGGGAGGCTGAGGCAGGAGAATTGCTTGAAACTGGAAAACAGAAGTTGCAATGAGCCGGGATCATGCCACTGCATTCCAGCCCGGTGATAGAGACTCTGTTTCAAAAAAATAAATTAAAATAAAACAAATTTTTAAATATTGATTTAATACCAAAAATCTTCTCAGTGGCAGATTAGAGGGCTCAAACCCACATTTACATCCAAACCATGCTCTTAACCAATATACTATATAATCTCCCTAAATTATTAATAGTGTTCTTTCTCTAATAATAAAATTACTGGTACTCGTCTATCTCAACCATATCATTTCATCATGTAGCACATGACAATTACCAATGTGAAAACTTGTGTTTACAACTGCACCTTTCTACTTTTAATATAGGACTATATTCTGATTATGGATATGAATGATGTGATCTGAAGTTATACTAGTCTTCTATATAGAGAAATGTGACTGAGGTTTTACAAAAATAACACCAAGTTTCTACTTGTGGTTAACTTTTATTATATAATTACACAAGTATGTAAGGAGGCAGGAACCAGTTCCATCTTCCTCTCCATTGTATCTCTATCACCTGTGTGGTGTGTATTACATAATAGGTGCTCAACAAATACTGCTTAATGAATGAATTTTGAAGAAACAAGTGATTTTCCTAAAAATATATCAATTAAAAGAAATCTTTAACAGTCACTTGTCATCTGTCTCTGGCACTGGCTAACTCTTCTTTATATAAGCAGCAACTAATGAGTATTGATTGATTTATAGCTTGATCGACCAGCAGGATAAATTTGATTTTTTAAAAATTATATTCCAAAACAACAATGTACCTATTATAGGCCAAACAAAATACTTAGACAGACCCATCCCACAAAAGCTTGCTCCTAACTTATGATGCTAATAACCTATTTACAGTATGACCAATATACAAAAATAAGAAAGAAAGAAGAATAGAACAAAACAGACAAGAAAATGTCAGGAAATGGCAGAAGAAAACCAAAAAGAGAGAAATCATTTTAAAAATACCATCTCAAGAGAAAAGACAGACAGTTTATAAAGAAACACCAGGTAGGAATAGAAATCTAGGTTCTTCCAAAACATACTAATTATGCAGTAAACATTTCTCTTTCCCTTGGCTTCAATTTCTCATTTGTGAACATAAATATATCCCTACATGATCTCTAAGGTAAGTTTTTCCAAAGAAATCAACTGAAACGGTATCTGCTTCCTCAACTTCTCAAACAACAATCAAGCGCTGGATTATCTGGACAATTTTCTCTATTAATTCTATTGTCTTTCAAAACATCAAAATCTCGCAGTAAATAAATAAATAAAACACTCCCCTCAAATCTCCTCAAGTTGCCACCCATACTAGAAAGGAAAAACTTAAGAAACTTTTGATAACAAACTTCTAATAGAAAAGGAAATTAAAAAAATTAAAGCCTAAATTTATACATAGAAATATGAATCAGCAACATATGTGAAACATTTGTTAGAAATGTAAATAGTTCATGCCTCCTGGGAATACATGCTAACCTACACTCCAGAAACAGACTATGACTGTTTATAATCCCTATGCAGTATACACTATTAAGGTCTACACAGAAAGTTTAAAGCTGGATTTTTCAACAAGCCTCACAAGTCCTGAAGTTAAACACACATGAATTACAGATGTTTAATCCAACTTAAGATACCATCTTTTCAAATTTAAAGCAGTTTCCCTTATACAGAAAAAAATACAAAATACATGAGCTGGTCCTAACAGAAGCTCCTGCAGAGGTAATATAAAAATCCATTGTTTTTTTTAACGATTTAAACTCACACTGTGTTGACTTTCATTTCCAATTCATGTATGTCCTGATAAAAACCAGAATACATTTATGGGGCAAAAACTCTGTACAAAACAAACAAAAAACTCTTCATATTTGTTATATATTTTAAAAAATTTATCATCATTGATCAAATATAATTAGGACTAGCTACATAAAATGCAGAAAGATATAGCTTGTGTATGTGTGTATATAAACACACAAAAATATGTATATACACAAAAAATAAAACAGTTAAACAGTTTCTACCTGTTTTTGTGTACTCCCTTTTCAGATATTGTTCCCCTAGAGTCTTGGCCTCTGTTACTGTCTAACTTGAATTCACAAAACTCAATGCCTCATGGTTTTCAAAGCTTAGGGCAACATTTGCAGAACAAAGTCGCTTTTTCTCTCTCTCTTTTTTTTGGTGGGTACAAGTATGGGGACCACAGGAACAGTTAAATTCATGGCATGGCTGGTCTACCACACAGTCGGGGGAATTCTTTAAATAGAGCCTGTCACTCTCTTGGCCCATCAATGGGATTTCCTCCTCGAACTGCTGATTCGTTCAGGTACACAACAGAGGAAATTTCAGTTAACCTTTGTTTCACCCCAGGGAAAAATCTGTCTGAAAGTATAAAATGAATAGATTAAAAAAAAAAAAAATAAGCAGCTCAGCCACAGGGCCATTCTCATAGTGTTCACTGCAGCTTAAGTTAAACAGTAAAAAGGGCAGTGGAATGTTTCATTCCCAATGGAAAATTCAAGCACAATATAGAACTTGGGAATCTAGTTGGTCAGAGTTTATTTTGATGACTAAACCAAACCAACTATCCTTTCTGTTTTAATAAACTTGAAAATTTCCCTTCTAATTTTATAAGAGTCAGATTTGCTTTTCTCTTACATCACCATTACTACTATGATCTAACTGAGGTACCTATAACAAAACTGCATACCAAATCTCCTCCCCAAAAAAGTGACTCTTAGGAATATTTTAAAATAAAAATATATCATTAAAGTCGTAACAGGAAAACAGGAAAAAGGGGGTTAAATAAACTAGAGCCCTCCCTGTTAAATTCTCCCCTATTATTCTTTTCAAAATAGAAAATTCAACTAAGGAAGGACAAAAGGAGGAGCCCATTTTTCCATTTTAAAGTTTTCTGTTTTCAAACAATGTGAGTATTTGAAGACACTATAGTTAAATGTAGATATGTAAAATCTTGGAGTATGGAGTAAAAACACAGAAAATTTAGTTTAAAATTTGTTTAATCCTAAAACTATGGTAACTTAGATTACATAAACTTTTCTAGAACAACGAACATAAATTTTAGGATGTGATAGATAGACACTGACTACCTACCTTTATTTCTCCCAAATTATTTCTGAACTCCATGAAAGAAAAAAGTATTGCGCTGTCAATATTTTTCATACATATTATCCCATTACAGTTCTTATATATTGACTGCAAGCAACTACGGCAACTCAATATAATATCAAGAGCAAACAACAGAAAAGAAACAACAGAAAAGAAAACAATTGAATTTAATAGCATCCTAAGTCTCAACCCAAGAGGAACAATCAGTAGTAGCACTGATTCAGTTGATTCAACACCTTTCTCCCCAACCCACCCCACTTCACCATCTGGCATTCCACTGATTTGGAGGCTACTTTGCCTCTGAAACAAATGCCATTTTCATTAAAAAAAAAAAAAAAAAAAAGATTCAAGGTCTTCTTGATTCTTTTCTTACCCTTAAAACAAAAACAAAACAAAACAAAAAGCCAGAGTCAGGCTGGAGTGCAGTGGCACAAACATGGCTCACTGAAGTTTTGACCTTCTGGGCTCAAGCAATCCTCCTGCCTCAGTCTTCCATGTAGCTGGGACCACAGGCACACACAATCACACCCTGCTGATTTTTTAATTTTTTGGTAAAGATGGGGTCTCATTTTGTTGCCTAGGCTGGTCTTGAACTCTTGGGCTCGGGCGATCCTCCCATCTTGTTTAAACTTTTAAAAAATCGTGGTGAAATATAGAAAACATATTAAATTTACCATCTTTACGATTCTTAAACGTACAGTTCAGTGGTATTAAGTACATTCAAATTGTCTAGCAACCATCACCAGAACTCTTTTCATCTTGCAAAACTGAAACTATTAAACAGGTTAATACTTTATTTTTGTTAGAAAACATGGAGGGTACATTCTTCCTCTACTGACATGGCCTCAAAATCCTGAGCGTGGAGCTGATTCTGAAGAAAATGAAAACGCTTATTGCTCAGCTCTCAAAATGCTTAAGACAGAAGAGAATTAAAAGATGTAAGGAATTTGGAACTCTAGGATCTTGGGAACTATACATGGGATTAGGAATGGTATGCATGTCCTTATTTAAAAGAATTTAAATTCAGAATATTAGAGAATATTTAGCTGTATTTCCATATTGTAAAAACCACAGGAGGTCATACTTCAGCTCTTTTATGATAGAGTTCTCAGAATATCCTTAGCCTAGAAACAAAACCTGCCAGGTAAGTAGGTTGGTTACAGGTGGAGAAGCCATTATTAAACGTGTACATGCTGAAGTTAGTGTTTATAGACAAGCTTAAAAATTTCCTTCCCTTAGCAACTGCTAGTCCTGAAAAGCATTGCTGTAATGCAAAATGCCATACCAAACAGCATAAGTACATCTCTCAAAATGAGATTCCAAATAAGACTGATATAGTACAACCACATGTGATAAAAGATGTATTTATTTATAGAGACTTGAGGAATATTTTCTCAGTGTATTTTCTAAAAATCTGTTTTGTATACCAGCTTGACACTATATACAAAGTGAGGACTTATATATGCTATATTTGAAGAAGTTGCACATTGTTTATAACTCATACCTTTTCCTAACCATGGGAGAAAAATTCAAGAGGAAAACACACAAAACTGAAAGAAGCCCACCTCCATATCATAATCTCTTCTATTCCTGTATTTTTCTCTCTTTTCAATAAAAGAATATTAGAGGGCAGATGTGGTAGCTCATGCCTGTAATCTCAGCATTGTGGGAGGCCGAGGCAGGCAGATATCTGATCTTAGGAGTTTGAGACCAGCCTGGGCAATATAGAGAGACCCTGACTCTACAAATAATTTAAAAATCAGCTGGGCATGGTGACATACACCTGTGGTCACAGCTACTCAGGAGGCTGAAGCAGGAGAATCACCTGAGCCTGGGAGGTCAAGGCTACAGTGAGACATTATTTCGCCACTACTCTCCAACCTGGGTGACAAAGCAAGACCCTACCTCAAAAAATAAACAAACAAATAAATAAATAATAAAAGAACATCAGAGAACCGTCTGTAACAATCAGCTAATCAAGCAGTAACAAAAATAAATAAATTTTTAATTTTAGTATGTTATTTTCCAAATATTTGGGGATTTTCCAGATTTTTTTTTGTTATTGATTTCTAATTCTATTGTGCTCAGAGAACTTTCCAGATTTTTTTTCTTATTGATTTCTTAATCTATTGTGATCAGAAAACATAGATTTTCAATCTTTTGAAGCTTATTTTATGGCTTAGCATATGGTCTATCTTGTTACTAAAAAGAATGCATATTCTATAATTATTGGGTTTTGTGTTCTATAAATGCCAGTTATGTCTAGGTGGATGATATTACAGTATTACTTTGATTTTCTATATCCTTACTGGTAGTTTTAATCTACTACTTCTGTCAATTATTGAGAAAGGTATTCAAACCTCAAATATGGTTGTGGACACCTTTATGAAGAGGAGAGCCTTTAATCCTATCAAATTTTGTTTTTATCTATTTTGAAGGTTTGTTTGATTCCAGTACCTTTGTTGTTGGCTTGATCTTTTATCTTTCCCAAACACCCTTGTTTACCTCTGTTACTACTATTCTTTGTCTCAAAGTCTACTTACCTGATATTAATATGACCACTCCAGCTTTCACATGCTTATTCTTAGACTTTTAATTGAAGTGTTCTGTATACAATTAATGTAATTATGTTTTCTTAAATATAACATTTTGTTTATTTCTTTCTTTTATTCAAAGAGATAAGGTCTTGCTATGTTTCCCAAGGTTGTCTCAAACTCCTGGGCTCAAGCGATCCTCCTACCTTGGCCTCCCAAAGTGCTAGGATTACAAGCATGGGCCATTGCACCTGGACAGATGTAATCATCAATATGTCTACATTTAGATCTTTCAGTTACTGCTTCTTGTTACTGTCTTTCCTTTCCTCCTGGGGATTAATGTAATATTTTAAAGATTCCAATATAATTTCTCTATTGGCATTTTAGGTTTATATCCTTATGATCTTGGCCTTTTTTTTAAGTGTCTGTTCTAAGAACTGCAATATACCTTCACATTTTCAGAGTCTAGAGTTAATATTATATAATTTATGGAAAATGTAAGAAAATTGTAATCATGATTCTATTTACCTGCTCATCCCAATCCTTTCTGATATAGTTGCCATATTTATTACATCTACATATAAATCACCCAATGTTACTTTTTTTTTTTTGGCTTTCAACATCATATACACTTTAAACAAATTAAGAGGATAAAAAAAGATAATGTTTCACTTCATTCCTTTTTGAAAATACAAGTTTGACTTGGTATGTCATTTCCCTTCATCCCAAAGAATTTACTTTTTCTACTACTGCAGGGTAACTGGCAACAAATTCTTTCTTACTTTCAATTTTAATTTTTTAATAGATACAGGGTTTAGGGCAGGCTGGTCTCAAACTCCTGGCCTCAGGTGATACACCTGCTATGGCCTCCAAAAATGCTGGGATTACAGGTGTGAGCCACAGCATCTGGCCCTTTCTCAGTTTTTAAATCTAAAATAATCTTTATGTGGCCTTCAGTCCTGAGGGATATTTCTGCTAGATGCAGGATTCTTGATTCCCAGCTTTCCCCAAAGCTCTCTTTCCCTAAGCACTTTAAAATATGGTGTTCTACTGCATTTAGCCTCCAGTTTCTAATAATAAGTCAACTATCAGTTTTATTATTCCTTTCTGTCACTGTTTATAAGATTTTTATTGTTATCATTAGTTTTCATCAATTTGCCTATGAATCTCTTCAATATGTAAAATTTTATCTTTCACTAAATGTGGAAATTCTCTCCCACTATCTGTTAAAAATAAATACATTTTTGGCCCCATTTTCTTTCTCTTCTTCTGGGACTGCAATGACACATATTAGGTCTTAATATTGTTCAATCAGTCACTGGCGCTCTGCTCCTTTACATTTATTTTTAAAGGTTTCTTTCTCTGTTTTTCAGATTAGGTGATTTAGCTCTTAAATTCAATGATATTTTCAATCTGTTATTCAGCTCATACAGCGAATTTTTACTTCAGATATTGTATTTTTCAGTTCTAAGATTTCCATTTAGTTCTCTTTTACAGTTTTATTTCTCCAGCGAGTTTCATATTTGTTATGTCACTGTATAGCATTTTATATCCTTGAGCATAGTCGTAATTAAAAACAGCTTTAAAATCCTTGTCAGTCAGTTGTGTTGGCATCCACCTGTAGTCTGAGCTACCTGGCAGGCTGAAGTGAGAGGATCATCAGAGTCTAGGAGCTGGAGGCTGTAGTGAGTTAAGACTATGCCTATAAATGGTCATTGCACTCCAGCTTGGGTGACAGAGTGAGTCTCCAGTCTCAAAACCCAAAAAATAAATAAATAAATAAAAATCCCCCCCCCCTTTTTTGGTTTCTTAATTGCTGTATCTGGGTCATCCCAGAGTTAGTGTCCATTGACTAGCTTTTCTTGAGTATACATCAAAGTTTCCAGTTTCTTTTTATGTCTTTTTTATTAAATCTGGATTGCATTCTAGATTTTGTGAATGATACTTTTTAGAGGCTACGGATTCTCTTATGTTCCTCTGAAGAATGTTGTTTTGTTCAAGGATCAAATATTTGACAATCAATTATATAAAGAACTTGGGATCTCCCTCTGAGAATTTCCCTTCCCTTTCCAGGTGCTATAGTAGCCTCTATTTTCTGATTCCCCAAATCAGTAAGAAATGGAATTTCTTTCTGAGTTCTAATCACCTCCTTGGTGCAGCCATTACTAATCTTCCTCAAGCATAAAAATCATAAAAATAGGAAAGTTATCAAATGCTTTTTCATTGTTCAAAATGTTGACTTCCTATGAGTTTTTGCCCACTTTGGGCTGGTCTCCAGTGCCTTCAGATATTTTATTTTATTTCATTTATTTTAGAGATGAGGTCTTGCTATGTTTCCCAGGCTGGTCTTGAACTCCTGGACAGTGATCTTCCTGCCTGAACAACCTTAAATGCTGGGATGAAACCCATGAGCCATCCAGGTCTGGCCAGATTACTTTGATTTTAAGTATTAAAGTATGCTTTCAATTGATGAAATCCAGTAAATACATAGAAAAGCCAAAATAAAATACTAAGATTTATAAACACTTAGATTTTATGTATTAAACATTTATAGTATATTGCTTCATCCAAAGTAGAATTAAGTGTGGGAAAACTGGTACACTATGAGCAATTCTGCCATTACCAGTAGCAGAACTCTGCAATTTTTTAGTATGGTGTTGTAATTATAATTTTTTTTTTCCCGAAATCTTCCACTCGTTCTTAGCTCCACTCACACAAAGACAGAGTTTATACTTGATACATAGTAAGAGTTGTTCTATAAATCACTGTGGAATGATGAAATATGCAAAAATGAAAATCATCAATTAGCACCAAATGTTCCTAGGAGAGAGAAGGTACTTTTAGCTGGAGTGATTAGTAATTTTTCACTATTTAAGAAACCTTGTTTTCTTCTTGGAGGCAAAGAGATCTACATAAATGATGGCTGGGTGCAGCACTTCGGGAGGCGAGGCGAGGGGATCACAAGGTCAGGAGTTCAAGACCAGCCTGGCCAACACTGTGAAACCCCATCTCTACTAAAAATACAAAAATTAGCTGGGCATGGTGGTGCGTGTCTGTAATCCCAGCTACTTGGGAGGCTGAGGCAGGAGAATCACTTGAATCTGGGAGGTGGAGGTTGCAGTAAACTGAGATCATGCCACTGCACTCCAGAGTGGCCGACAGAGCGAGACTGTCTCAAAAAAAAAAATTGATGCTAGGACAATGGGATAAAACAAAATAGTTATTCATCTCTCACTATAAACAAAATCAAAATAGATTACATTCCTAAATATGGAAAGCAAGATTTTAAGAATCATATGAGAAAATACAGCAAATATTTTTGAAACTCAGATATGGGAAAGAATTTAAAAGATACAGACCATAAAAGAAAAGACTGAGTAAATAACTACATTAACATTAAAAACTTTTATACATCCTCTGAAATCTAGGTGGGAAAAAAAAGGAAAAGAAAAAAGAAAAAAAATAAATAAAAACTTTTATACATGAAGAAGCACCATTAAGAAATTAGAGGCTGGGTGCAGTGGCTCACGCCTATAATCCCAGCACTTTGGAAAGCCAAAGTGGGTGGATCACTTGAGGTCAGGAGTTCAAGACCAGCCTGGCCAACATGTGAAACCCCATCTCAACTAAATTACAAAAATTAGCTGGACATAGTGGCATGTACCTGTAATTTCATCCCCTTAGGAGGCTGAGGCAGGAGAATCACTTAAACCTGGGAAACGGAGGCTGCAGTAGGCAGAGATCATGCCACTGCACTCCTGCCTGGATGACAGAGCAAGACTCTGTCTCAAAAAATAAATAAATTAGATATGGTAATTTTCATAAAATTATATCACTATACTCTCATGAAGGCCATGCATAATATATGTGCTGTAATCTCAAATGGTTCAGAATTGTGCGTGTATATGCATATTCAAATACACAAATACATATACATGAAGAGTGAGCAAGCACACAAATGATGAATAAAGCTAATGGAGTAAAATGTAAATAATAAGTGACTCTGGATAAAGCCTAAACAGGTATTCTCTTTTTTCTTTTCTTTTTTTGCTAATGGAATCAGATATACAGATATTCTCTAACCAAATTCTAATTTGTCCTGAGGGAAAACACTAGCAGCAACCTGCACTTGTTTTTTCTAAACAGGAAATGGGATAAGAGTACCATTTTAATTTTTGCAACTTTTTAAAATTTGAAATTATTTACAATAAAGTGTTTTAGTTTTTTAGAAGACATCATTAAGAAAACTTAAAAGACAAGCCACAAGTTGGGAGGAAATATTGGTAATGCATATAACCAACAAAGGGTTCAAATCTGAAACATATTAAAAAATTTCCACGTCACTAAGAAAAAAAGACAACACACAGGACACATGGGCAAAAAATATGAACAGGCAATCAACAGAAAAATATGCAAGATTCAAGAAACATTTGAAACTGTGTTCAGCCTGACTAGTAATCAGAGAAACAGCAATATAAACAAGCTACGACTGCAAAACAAAATTTTACCACCACCAAATATTGACCAGGAGGTAGGTAGGTGAGTAAGAACTCATATAATAATTCCTGCAGGATACTTTGCAAAGTCCAGTAAAGCTGAAGATTATCTTTACTGAGGAGATTTAGTAATTCTACTCCAAGCTATACACTCTAAGAGTAGGGTCAGGACACTTTTTCGTAAAGGGCCATGTAGTAAATATTTTAGGCTGTGTGCCATAATGTCTCTGTTGCCACCTACACAACTCTACCACTATGGGTTGAAAAGAGCCATAGACAATACATACACAAATGGGCATAACTGTTTAAGTTTTATTTATAAAAACAGAGCCTATTTATAAAAAAAAAGTTGGCCTGTGGGCCAGTTTGCCAACCCTTGCTGTACTGAAACTCTCATATACATGCACCAAGAGATATACACAAGAATATCCTTAGTGGCTTTGTTTGTAACTGCAAAAAACTTCCAAAAATTTAAATGTCCATTAGTAAGATAATGACTACATTGGTGGAGGAGTCATACGACAGAACACTGTGGTAATTTAAAAAGGAATGAATTACAGCTACACATATCAGTATAAAGAAAATCCTCTGGGATGCAGAGTGCAGACACATTTAGAAGAATATGTACAGAATAATGCTAATGAAGTTTGTAAACATGCAAAATAATATCATACATACATGAATATATAATAAAAGTATGAAGAACACAAGAGGGAAGACAAACTATACTGTTAAAGAAAAAAACAAAAAGCAAAGAAGTGACTGATTTCCATAAATGTCAGGGTAATGAATATCCATATATACATGGAAGAGGGGAGGAATGAAGTATGTGGTGGAGAGGCCACAGGCAACAGTAGTACTGTCAAGTTCCTTTTTTTTTTTTTTAACCACACAGCTTTGAAACAAGAAATAAAGGGTCCTATTTCTTGATCCAGCTCATGGTTACATAGGCATTCAAGTTATAATTTTCCTTATACGTTTTATGTATCTATTTTATAATGTTTAACCAACTCCCAACTCATAGGAATAATAAACACTAAATTAAACATACTTTACGAGTAAGAGAAAGTTAAAGTGAATGAGAGAAGATTAAAACGTTTAGCTAACTTATAGACTAAATGAAAAGATAGATCCCATTTACTGGTCAAATCACCAGGCCTGGCAGATATTTATGAAAGTAAAAAGATTATTCATGGAAATTAATTTTAATATTTCTATTTCTTCTCCAGATCTTCTGATACAAAAAGGTATAGTAGATAAAATCATTAATGACACTTCCTCTCTGTATAAATCTGTGCATTCTTTCTTACTCATTCACTATTTTGGAAAACTTAAAACATGAAAGTTGAAAAAATAGTATAATAAACCCCCAAAGTTCCAGCTTTAACAATTGTTAATTCACAGCCAATCTTATTTCATTTATATCCCTACCCACTTATCCTTGTCCTCTACTGAACAACTGTTAAGCAAAACATTTTATCTGCAAAAATTTCAGCATACTATAACTAAAAGATAAATAAGGGCCCAGTGCAGTGGCTCACACATGTAATCCCAGCAATTTGGGAGGCTGAGGTGGGCAGATCACTTGAGGTCAGGAGTTTGAGAACAGCCTGGCCAACATGGTGAAACTCCATCTCTCCAAAAAATACAAAAACTAGCAGGCATGGTGGTACACCCTCATAGTCCTAGCTACTCAGGAGGCTGAAACATGAGAATTGCTTGAACTTGAAGGGTGGAGGTTGCAGTGAGACAACATTATGCCACTCCACTCCAGCCTGGGCAACTGAGCAAGACTATGTCTCAAAAAACAAACAAACAAACAAAAGATAAATAAGGACTCTTTTAAATGTAACCATAATATCATACTTTTAAAAACCAACAATAACTAACCAGATATTCATCAGTGTTCAAATTTTTATAATTATCTCATAAACGTATATGCTTTATAAGATCCCAAAAAGGTCCACTGTAATAAATTAAGTCCCTGAATCTATAGTTTCCCCCTTCCATATTTCTTCCCTTCAATCAACCTCCCTCTTTTCCATGCAATTATTTGTTAAAGAAATGAAGTGATATCTTGTAGAGTTTAATACATTCTGGATTTTGCTGATTGAATTTTCATGAGATAGTCCTTGTATTTCCTATAAACTTGTAGATGGATCTAGAAACCTGATTATATCTAGATTATTTTTTAAATTTTGGAAATAATACTTCTAGGTAAGCACTGTGTTCTCTAAAGAGGCACAATGTCAGGTGACTCTTTTTGTCAAATTAGCAGCCATTGCTAATTCTTTAAATCCATTGTTTCATTAGGAGTTACAAAATGTTGGTGCTCAAACTATTCTTTTTTTATTTGTTAGCATCAATACTTCTCTAGAGGGAAACTTCCCTTTCTTTCGGGTAACTAAACATTCTTTTTTTAGGTACCCTGAGGTAGAGTTCGTGTAACTGCCACTACATATCAAGAGTTTCTTTTAAAAATTCAAGTCATACAGAAAGAGTTATCTCTGTTTCTTCAAAACCAACAGAAATGAAATTAATGGCTCCTCCTCTTCTACTACTATTTCTTTTTTATTGTATTGCTGGGAACTACTTTCAGTGATGGCCTCTTTAAAGAGGAGATTGTGAGGACAGAAAAATTCTTTTTATTTTGAAACATTAAAATTCCCTAGGGGGCCTTTGTTTTTTTTTTGTTTTTTTGAGAGAGCATTTTGCTCTTCTTGCCCAGGCTGGAGTGCGGTGGCATGATCTCGGCTCAATGCAACCTCTACCTCCCAGGTTCAAGTAATTCTCCTGCCTCAGTCTCCCAATTAGCTGGGATTACAGGTATGTGCCACCATACCCAGATAATTTTGTATTTTTAGTAGACAGGGTTTCACCACGTTGGCCAGGCTGGTTTTGAACCCCTGACCTCAGGTGATCCACCTGCCTTGGTCTCCCAACATCCTAGGATTACAGGAGTGAGTCACTGTGCCCAGCCTCCTAGGAGGTTTTTTCAATGCTAAGATTTAATGTGTATGTAGTGTATCTGAGTCTTTTCTCATGAAAATGCCAAGAACTTGACTCTGATAATATGTATTCAATACTGGGATATCTCAAGGCTCAATCCTATGCTTGCTTTTCTATACCATCACTGCCCAAGAGAAATGTAATGCAAGTCATTAATGTGAGATTGGTAATTTTAAATTTTCTAAAAAAAAAATTAAAAAATTTTAAAACTAAAATTTAAATTGAAATAAAATTAATTTTAATAACATATTATATGTAGCCCAATATAGCTAAAATATTTTAATATATAATCAATATAAAATATTACTAACAACATGTTTTACAGCCTTTTTTCAGTCTTTGGAATATAACGTATCTCAATTTGGACCGGACACATTCCAAGTGTTCAACGGCCACATGTAGCTAATGGCTACCACACGAAACAACAAAGCCAGAGATATTTTCCTCAGATAATTGAAAACCAAAGTTAGCCTGACTAACTATGCTTATGATTCACAGATCAAACTCTTTACCTGACCACTTGAATAAATTCAACTGTCTAGGTGCTTCAAATGCACCTTCCTAAAAGTGGTCCCGTCTAAGTATTTCCTGTCTTAGTATACACACAGCACAATCAGAAATTTAGAGTTGTTTTTGTCTTTCTCTTCCTCAACTCCTATAAATAATTTCATAAAAGTTCTATTGATTTTACTTTAAAACATTACAATTTAGTTATAATCTCTCTTCACTGCCACTTCACTAACCTAGTATAACAACATGTCATCCTATCATTCCTAGAACTTGTTATGTTTTTTTCTTGAGACAGGGTCTCACTCTGTCGCTTAGGTTGGAATGCAGTGGTGTAATCATTGCTTACTGCAGTCCCGATCTCCCCGGTTCAAGTGGTCCTATTGCCTCAGTATCCCTGATAGCTGGGACTATAGGCATGCACTGCAACACCCAGCAACTTTTTAAAATTTTTAGTAGAGATTGAAGTCTCACTATGTTGCCCAGGCTGAACTCCTGAGCTCAAGCAATCTTCCTGCCTCAGCCTCTCAATAGCCTCTTAACTGGTGTTTCTACACGTACTACAAGCCATCATTCTCTTTCCTGAAGCTTAGCTATCTTGTTAACGATGGAAATCTGATCCTATAACTCCTGCTTCATATACTTCAATAGTTACCAACTGCTCTAAAAATTAATGCCTGAAATTTCTGACCTTTACTTGCTTTTCCAGCCTCATCTTGCCCTACCTGCTCTCTCTTACACTCTAACTTCAAGCACATTGGCTTACCCTCAGGACAGCAAGTAAATCATTTATTCCTTTTAGTAGAGGGGGTGCACATGTTATTTTCTTGGATCAAAAACATTCTTCATCTCATCATTTCAACTAGTTAATTCTTTCGGATTTCAGCTTAAATATCACCATAAAAGCCTTCCTTGACCTCCATACTACATTAGAATGTTATACACTCTCATACCACTGTTTTATCTTTCCCTCATAGTAGTCTGAGTCTTTTCCTATCCCTAACCTAGCATACAGTGGTATTCAATACATTTGCTGAAACATCAAATGAATAGAGTACTGAAGGTGATGGCACCCTTTTTAGAATTAAATGTCAGAATTGACAACTATAAAGTTTCACAGTTAAGAAGAGCATTAGCCCCTTGGTAACAGCAGAAATTTTGCTTACTTTTTTTCTGTGAGGACAGAGCTCAAGAGGGCATTCATGGCTTTTGAAGTTTACTACTTTCTGTTTCTTTGCAAATAAACACTTGATAGGTCTGGAACGTCTGCATACCTTATTGCCCAGGTAGAGAAATCTTGTTAGTGAGTAAAATCTAATTATCTTATGATAGTAGTTGCTTTGTTTTGACAGCACTTTAGAGATACCAAGGGCTTTCATAAAAAATTCACATGAATTTGTTCTGTATTAGCCTCTGTGTTAAGCACTGTGGAGAACAAAAAATCTGAAACAGTCTCTGGGCTGAGGAACTTCCAATCAAGTTAGCGATGGTACTTGAATGGCATTATAAGAAATGCTATAACAATTAAAGAAGGAGAAACTTGGGTTGATATGATCATAGAGGAAATCTTCAACTTTAAGAAGATGCAGGCTGGGCCCAATGGCTTACACCTATAATCTCAGGTCAAGGTGAGAGGATCTCTTGAGCACAGGTGTTCAAGGCCAGGCTGGGCAACATGGTGAGACCCTGTCTCTACTAAAAAGAAAAAATTAGCCATGCATGGTATTCCTAGCTACCCAGGAGGCTGAGGTGGAAAGACTGCTTGAGATTGGGAGTTTGAGGTCAAGGTCAAGGCTGAAGCGAGCTGTGATTATGCCACTGCATTCCAGGCTGATAGACTGAGCAAGGCCCTATTCTCCCCTGCCCCCCTGCAAAAAGGGAGACAGAGATGTAATTTTATTAATAGAAATCATAAAAATAAAAAGAGAAGAGAACACTTTCAGCAAGACCAAATGCTGAATACAAGTGGTAGAGAATTTTGTTCTAGGGCTGAGTACATTGTTTTGGCTAGTAAACTAGGAAGATTCATCTCACCTTAATCCTTAGTTCTGTCTCTAAGGATCAAAACAGGTCATCAGAATAATCACAGACTTTTTATGTTATACTAATTATCTCAGCAAAAAATGATGATAATTAATGAACTTTGCAACCCATCTTCCAAAGCCTTTTGAAACTGGGCCTGAATGGATAAATTAATTGTACTGGCATATTCCATGGACTGTCTTCTGGGTGGGATACCTCTATCTCTCAATATAACATTTTTTTTCTTTTTAACCATTTATACAGAAAAACTTAAATATATTTCCCAAAAATCCAGTATGCATGGGTAAAGTCTCAAGTTATCTTCCAAATAACACTGGTGTAACATCAACATCACTGTTACACTTTGTTTTTTGAGACAAAGTCTTGCTCCATTGCACAGGCTGGAGTGCAGTGGTGCAATCACGGCTCACTGCAGCCTCGATCATCCTGGCTCAAGCTATCCTCCAACTGTAGGTCTAAAGTAGCTAAGATTACAGGCGTGCACCACTACCTCTGGCTAATTTTTGTATTTTTTGTAGAGAGGAAGTTTTGCTCTATTGCCTAGGCTGGTCTCGAACTCCTGGGCTCAAGCAATCCTTCCACCTCAGCCTACCAAAGTGCTAGGATTACAAGCATCAGCCACCATGCCAAGCTGATAGACATTTAAAAAACTGAGTCTAGTGCCAACAACATGCTTAGCATCATAAAGAGACAATTAAAAATTAAAAAGGAGTATAAAGCTCTATTTTTATATATTTTAAAAACTCCATTTCAAATATTTTACCCTAAAGCATTAACTACTTTCCCTGATGATTTATCAAATACTTTCTGTCAAGAACTTTGTAGCTCTTTATACGTCCCTAAAAAAAAAAAAAAAAAAAAAAAGTACAGTTGTACTATCAGCTCCTCTGAGTTTCATAGTTTGTCTGTAATAGTTTGTTCTTCCTTTGCCCATTTTGGTCATACCATCATTTCTTGATACCTAAGTGGATGGTGTGCAGAATTTTGTTAAGTATGGTTAATGAAATCGTACATATTAAGCATTTGCATTTGGGAAGGTCATTCTGTTTTCTTGGGTGAACTATATAAATGAAACCATTTTAGTTTAAAAAATGAATTATTGTTTTGGCCATATTGCTACAGGAAATACAGTTCCCTACTCTTGTCTTTCTATGTCTGACCTTAAAGAAGTAGAAGTGACATCATGGTAAGATCTTGAGGAAGAAGTAGCAATTCAACATGCAGGGACTTGGGGAGAGGACGAAGGAAGAGAAGATTGATATCCCAAAGACAGAGACTGATTTAAGGATGAGAAAAGAGGTAGTGAAGTATCAAAGACTGAATCATCCACTTTGGCTCACGTGAAGAAGTGCTATGGCATACAGGCTGAAAAAAAAAACAGGGCCAGCACTGAGGAGTGTCAATTCTAGGCTAAATATGCTGTCCTCAATTTTATAGGCAATAGGAAGCCTTTGAAAAAGGAAAAAGGTATTCGGAAGAGAGAAAGCCGTGATGAGACCTCTATTTTAGGAAGTTCAGTCCAACAGCAACATGAAAGGAACTTAAAGAGAGAAGCAACGAGATGACAGATTATATTTTGGTAAGAGATATGGGTTTCAATTACAGTAGTAGCATGGGGACAGAAAAAGATACAAATACTAAGTAGAATAAACAGGATTTTCTGCTTCATTTTCAGAGAAACATAAACAAGACTTGGATAATATAATTTCAATCAAAACCAGCTAAAATCAGAAACTATTAAATAAAAACATGGCTAGAAACAACTTGGCCAAATTGGATTGCGGATAGGAGAAAGGATGAACTTTCTTTCATCATCTTTGACAGTGTCTCCTATTTGCTGATCCTAGGAAGTAAAGAAGAGTCCCTAGGAAGTAAAGAATACCTTTAGTCCTATAAGGCAGTCTCGTGATTTAAACTGGAGTGTCAACTTACTTTTATTTTAAACTGAAGGCATGAAAAAGGAGAGGGCAAATGTAAAAGGGTTCATTCCCATAATGTAAAAATGAGTCATGTGCTTTTGATCCTGTCTGCTAAAAGATTCCTTTCTTAAGAGTATTATCAAGGGAAGAGATTCATAATTGCTAAATGGATAGATGTAGTTCTTAACCAGGAGGAAGAACATCTGTTTTCTCTCCTGATGGGATACAGGTTTCCTAGGCTACAAAATTTATCATCTACCCTACACTGCCACACACATACATAAATTCAGAAATACAGACTGAAATGCAAGAACACACAGAACAAAGCTTGTTTTTTTCACACGTTAACTCCTAAACATTAGAAGAACCTGCTCTTACACTTCTAACATATAGCTTTTAACATCTCATTTTACAGGAAATGTTTACTTCTCTGATGAGAGTTCAAGTTTAACTGCTATGGAGAGGACTAGAGAAAACAGCATACAGAAGGTTGCCTAAGTAATATAAAGTGAGTCAAAGATCTGGTTACTGCTTGTAATTTATGGTGCTAGCTCTGTACTTATGAGGAAATACACCCAAAACCATAATTTATGTATCAAGAAAACTCATAAAATAAAGAGTAATATATTAAATGCCTACTTTTCTAGTCCTTTGCAATCTGGAGTTGTTAGGAACCCACAATTTAATGAGGGAACAAATATTTAACTATTTAAATTCTGCTGTGGTGTGTATACAATACACAGTAAAAAATGCAGTGGGATACATAAAAGTTACACAATTCACTGCCCTCCACAAAAAAAAAAAAAAAAAACTATTTAAAATATCTTCATCAGTACACCGTTTTGACATATTAATATAATTGGCTGATTATGAAAAGAAAAATCAAGTCTTCCATTAAGTCTGGTTTAACAGAATGTCATATATATTTTTTAAATTAAATGCATTTTATAAGTAATACCATTTACATTTGTATGCCATTTAGTGGTTTACAAAATGCATTTAATATTCTTTTTATTAATATTTAATTTTCACAAGCATCTATTGTGGGAATATTACCTCCACATCATAAAGGAGGAAGGTGGCAAGTCTGTCACACAACTAGTAAATGACAGCAGGGATTCAAAAGCAAGTGTCAAAAGGTTTAAACAATCTCAACACCAAGGACAAGCAGAGAGATATTATTAGTTTAAGATCTTAAAAATGTAATGCATATATCAAATTAAAGAATCTTGGGCACTCATTCATCCATGTTCACCAAGTTCAGGAAAGGTCTTGGTTGGAGAATGAAGGGGCACACACCCTGACCTTGTAAATAACTCCTTTCCACAATTTGGATGTGATTTTCATGTTTTCTACCTTTAAAAGTTACTCTTTTAATAAATTGCTTCATACGTAATTTTAAAGTACTGATTAGGGTCTCAAAACTGAATTGATTGGCTGGGTTTTCTGTTTTAACTTGAAAAAGGAAAAGAAATTCCAGCTAATTCAAGAAGGAATTTCCATATATCCAAATCTTTGCACCCATAGTTTTCCCCAAATGTATGTGTGTAGTGTACAATGAAACTTGCCACGTGAAAAATAATTACATAAAATTTTCTAAAAGGTAAAAGAATAAATGAAAAGGCCTAATGTCTTCTAGTCTTTTGTTCTTAACAGTAGGATATTTAAGAGGATATGTGGTATTAGTATGCTTCCTTAGTAAATAATGAGTTATACTGAGTTACTAAAATATATATGAACTTTAGAAATCACATGTCTTAAAAAGTTTTCTATGAATCTTAATAGAAATATCAACTAGTAGCAAGATACAACTTTAAGTGGGAAATACAATGAAAACCACAAGTTTTTTTTAATTCCTTCCATTTAAAAAATACAAAATTTAAAAGTATAGAGAAAGATCTGATAAATAACGGAAAAGGCTGGGATAAACTGCTACTTTCAACAAGAAAGTATGCTTCTAAAATTCTGGTATTAAAGTTTTGTTAAGTACCATAATTGATGCAAATCCCAGAGGTCCACAAGTCTAGAGTCTAAAAAAAGGATAGAACTTGAAGAATAGAGAATAAAAAAATAAAAACATAGGCACCGATTTTAAGAAGAATCACTAGTAAACTCATATACAACATGAATTATTAACAGTAGAGAAAATTTGATGCTCATCTTTAAGAAAATACGTAAAAACAATCTTCTATGAAAAAAACATTTTGGTTAATCCACTTATTTAAGATAGTTCTGAAAATATTTTTTCCCCAAAGTGGATAGACACACTAAAAACATCTTCTAAGTGAATCTCAACAATGTGGTAAACAAAGGTGGCACAAAATTTGTCCATTAAGACTGAAGCAATGGGGCAAAAATCTCAGGTGGATAGAATGCCTACAAGAACGTGGGAGAAAAAAGATGACTCATCTTCTCTGTCAACAATGTCTTTTAAGAGATGAAAAGTAAGGAGCTACAGCAGGGCTTTATACTATAGTGTCACAAAATAAGATAATGTTAAGATCAAAGACGATTAAAACACCCACTTATTTGGCAAAACATATGATTTTCCTTAGTATCCACTGGGAGTTCTGGAAGGCATAGATGACCAGGAGAGGGCAGCTCACAACTGCAGCTGTGAGTAAACTCTGAAGATCAGAATCCCTTTCTTTGCTAACAAGGGACACTATACTTACATATTTTTCAGAGTCAACTAATGAAGACGATACTGCCATTAAAAAGTCAAAACCACACATAAAGCATAATAGTATGTTATTGCAACAAGACACTTATAAGAAAAACTACTGATAAGTAAATTAGAGTTCATTAAATGATGCTAAAGTTCCTGCCCCCTCAGATAAACTGAATGCATAGTTAGCAATTACAGTCATTATGGCTATGTTTACTATCTTTTTATTCTTCAGTGTATTTTTTGTAAATAACTACTTTCTTAGAGTTTATCTAAATTTTCAGTTATTCAATCTCTTCACCAAAACAAAACAAAACAAAAAAAAAAAAACACCTTTTCGTACTAACCGAGTTCAAAATTCAGCACACTTCCTCTTGGAAAACATGTAACTTTGAAATATGTTCTACTTATGATCTGTATGTTGCTAGCAAAAATACAGAGATTGCTATTGTCAACCACAATCCATGGAGTTGCTTTGTTATCTTCAAAAGAATAAAAACGGAAACTTTTCTACAATGAGGAGACTCTATAGACTGGCATAATTTCTTCCTTGTAGGCTAAAATCTTTCACCCAGTGAGTGTGGGGATAAAACAATTTGAGTACCCAGAGCTTAATAATATCTTTAAGAGTCATAGCTCTCATTTACTAAGACCTCTGGTTCCTATTAACAGAAGAATCAGAAAACAAGCTACCAGACTACAAATCTCAAAATTTGTTTTCATCAGTATATTACTTGCTGCTTAGATGTTTACCTTGACTAAATTAGAAGAAAAAACTGAAAAAGAACAAAAACAATACCGATTACATCAGTGGCTAAAAGGTAATTACTTAATTATGGAATTTCACTTTCTTGTTTTTCATTTGAAGTTTAAGGCAGTACTTTCGTCTTTTTCATGTCATAGTGTTCAAGGAAAGGTGCTTATAGAGCACATTAGGGCAAACAGAGTTGGGCACCTTCAGATACAACTGACCCAGAAGCTCCAGGTCCTGCCAGGCCACCCTGAGAACACAAGGAATCAGTATCTTGCTCACTGTAACTTATTGTTGTAATGGATGTGGCACATCAGTTAGGAAGTGCTGATGTAAGTATCTTTGGCCAAGGTTAAGAGGATAAGACGAGGATCAAACAGTAACTACAATTCTAGTTCATTGAAGACAGCATTTTACAACATAGAAAGCACACTGTGGGAAGCAAAGAAGTGGGTGAGTATAATCTGGGTCTGTGTTTTGACTTGGATGTCTTTACCGATCATATACATTGTTTGTTTCAACTCCTGTCCATTTTTTCAAGGACAAAAGACATTTAGTTAGAGAAACTTCTTCTAAAAAAAAATCTGTTGACGTTTTAAAGAAGAAAAAAATGATAAATGAGGCTATGAGACATTTTTCTGGATTTTCTTCTTTAAAAATGTCTCTCACATAGGTACAGGATTACAAGATTAAGGGGGACATTTATGGTATCAACAATTACTAAAACTCTGGTTATCAGCATTGATGAACAGTGGGCCATATCAAGCAGCCAGTGGTGAGAGCTAAATAATAATCTATGATCCCTTTCTTTCAACCAAAAACAAAAACAAAAAAAATCAGAAATAATAAAATCCAAGAGGTAATTGAAAGAAAGATATAGAATAAAACACAGCAAAGTAAATCAACAAGAGTATTTTAAGAGAGCAATCTGAACTCCATTTCAAAAGCCTTCCTTTTAGAACCACAGTCAAATTAAATAGCTACAATCCTGGCTGCTACAAAGTTCAGCTTCCATAAGGCTCTCAGAGGAGCATCAAGTCTTACTAAGAAGGTAGCGTGTTTCAAAACATTAACTCACTGACCATCTGCATGAAAACTATCATGTCTCTGCCCCTAATAACTATATAGGTCCTATTAGGGTCAAATAGTTCATCTTAGAGAAGTTCCAAACAGAGCAATTTAAAGGCAGTTTAGCAGTCTTAGTACTTTCACAATATAAATGGATAGAGTAAGCTTATTGAGTATGCAACTTGTGCAGTCACACATGGGCTTGCTCTCTCAGAAGAGGCCTCTACTTACTTGAATGGTCCTTTGTTGCCATCTTGAAATTGTTAGTGACTTTAAGCTTGTACTTTGTAGATGAAGACCAGTGGGACAATGGAGCAGAAACCGAGGAAATATGTCAAGTATCAGCATATGCACTAAGCAGCTGGACTGGCTGCCTGGGTCCAAATGTGAATATCTGGGACAGACCTGGACACCACAGAGAACTCAAGGAAGTAGCCAGGACTGAGCCCAGATTGGCAATGGCAATAATGGCAGCAGCCCGAAGAAAGAGGAGTGGCTCAGCAATGGGGATATACAGGGGAAAGCCAAAGTACCCAGCTCTCCCAGGAACCAATCCTAGCAGTATACACACAAATACTAACTCTCCAGCCTAAGGATCAGGACAGGAAATGCTGGTGCTCATAGAGTAAAACCTTTGTCAGCATATTAGTACAAAGTATCCAAGTCATGGCACCAAAAATATATCAGAATTCATCAAGGCATTTAGAATCTCCAGTTTTATGAACCATTGCAACATTGCAAACCAAATATCAACAGCTTTAGAAAGAGAAATCAAATATAAAGATTGTCACATTTGGTTGAAGAATATTTTTATATGAGGACTTGGATGAACCAACTGTTAATGAGAAAAATTATTTTAGTGTTTCTATATACCTGAAGATATAGAGGTAGGATGCACAGACAGACATTCTGAATTATATACAAGTCATGAAGCCATTTGGATTCTTGTACAGTTTCCAAGTTACAAGAAATAGCAGAAAGAATATTTAAATACCACTGTATAAATTTGCATTTAAAATTAAATTTACACACAGAACTGATTTCTATAGAGTTAAACCTTTCAGAAAAATTGTTCTAAAAATTAGCTCTAGATGTTCTAAATTTAGATTTTGAAATAATTTATCAGAAATTTATCCTAGTGTCACAGCCTATATAATGTTCTTAACAGTGGCATCAGTACAAGGTCCCTTGTCGAAATAAAAAATCATCAAAAAATATTTGTAATCTTGCATTTGCCAAATGTAACTGACATTACTTCCAATTATATGCATTAAAAATGAAACCTCATAAAAGTATAAATTTTGATGACTAAGAAATGAATTTGCAGAAAAAAGAGTTAGAAAGCTGTGTAATCAAGATTTCACAGTGATAAAGTATTATCTATATACTATCTTTTATAAAATCATGGCACCCACAAACATAATTTTAAATTTGTGTTGTTACTTATTTATTGCTATTAACTCTACCATGTTTTTCTTCTTAAAAGAAAAAACCTTTAAACATTAGTACTCTTAACTATACTTTCACCCTTGCTTTTTGAACAAAGGCCTGCATTTCATTTTCATTCATACTGTATCCCACAAATTGTATAACCAGCCCCGACCATTAGAGGCTAATCCAGGTGTTTTTTTGTTTTGTTTTGTTTTTTCCATTTTCCCCCCACGTTATAATGAAATTCAAGTTTCTTTTTGATCCTTGGCTATTGTCTTACAAAACTCCTCTGCTTCCTGAAGGCCAACCTTAAACAGACATCCATGCCTTACCTGTTTTGTCCTTAACTATTTCTCTGGCCACAATTCTTTAACTTCTGTGCTGCAATTTACAATCCTGATCTTAAAAGCCTGGGTTTTTAAATATCTATTTTTTGTTTTTCTTTCCAACTCCTCCAATGTGTTACTAAAATATTGACATTTAAGCACTTAGAACAAATTTTTTTTTTTTTTCAAGAGACAGGGTCTCACTCTCTCACCCAGGCTAAAGTGCAGTGGCAGCCTCAATGTCACAGGCTCAAGCGATCCTCCCACCTCAGCCTCCCAAGTAGTTAGCTGGGACTACAGGCATGCACTGTGCTGTTTTTGTTTATTCCCTATATTCATCCAGTCACTAAATCTTACCAGATCTCCTTTGATATGCCTCTTGAATCTGTGTCTTAACCCCATACTGACTGTGATCACCCTAGACAGGATCCTGGAAATCTACTGTGAGGAGATACCTTATCTCAAATATTCTCTGTTTGATCCTTATAAAATCCCTGTAAACACCAGTAGAGGAGAAGCTGATGTAAAAATGGTCCTATTTCACAACTGGAGAAATGGAGGAACAGACATAAAGAATAGTGCTCAAAGTCATGATAAAAGCAAACTTCAAAAGGGGGGTCTGATGAGATGTCTTCCATTACACAGTGATATCTAGTCTCCTGAGTCCGCTAATATGCAATAAAGCTTTCCTCAGATAAAATTCTCATCCAGGGCTTTTATACTTACTAACTAGAACACAAAGTATAGTTCCTAATCTTAAAATTTTAGGACCAGGCATCCCCTTTGGCCTAATAAGGTTTTAATCTGTGTTTGCTATAAATGCCTGAGGCTGTGAAATTTATGAAGAAAAGAGGGTTTATTTGATTCACTCTTCAGAAGGCTAAACAAAAGAAGCATGGCACCAGCACCTGCTTAGCCTCTAGTGAGGGCTCAGGAAACTTAGAATCATGGCAGAAGGCAAAGGGGAAGCAGGCAAGTCACATAGTGAGAGAGAGATTAGCAGTTTTCAAATTTTTAAGTCTCAGGATCCCTTTATATTCTGAAAAATTGAAAGCCTCAAAGAGCCTTTGTTTATTTGGTCTGTTACTATTAGTATCTCCCATACTAGACATCAAAACTAAAAAAAAAATTAAATAGTTCTCCACTAATTTAAAAATAAAAAATAAAAGTGACACTTTTATGAAAAACAAATCTATTTTTCAAAATAAGAAGAAATGAGAAGAGTGCAATGTTTTGTATTTTTCAAATGTTTTCCATGTCTGGCTTATAGAAAATAGTTGAATTGTCATATCTGACTCTTTATTTAATCTGTTGTAATATGTTGCTTTGATTGAAGTATGTTCTGGGAAACCAGAATATGCTACCCCAAAATAGGAAGGATTGTTCTACTGAAGGTAGTTATGAAAGAGCAGATGCAAGAAACCTCTCTGTCCTCCATTTGCCTAAATCAAGACATACATTTGCAAAGACAAAAGGTATCCTGCCCACCTTCCTAATAGGAGGAACAAAGGTTAACCACTGAAGACAACTTTAGCCTGGAAAAGAATCTATAATAATAAGCTTCACCAACTAGCCTTTACCCGCAGTAATGATTTGCCCTTCCACAATTTACTACTGCTACAGATTCAAAACCCTTTTCCTCAGCCTTGTATTCTCTAAAACATATTGTTCTTTGTTGAAAATGCTCTATGAACTAAATTCAAAGCCACCTTGAAAATTACTAATTCCATGGGTGTCTCCCATGTATATATAAAATATGCACGTTAATAAACTTGTCTTTTGTTATAGATGCCCATATTCAACTAAGAACCTATGAGGGTTGAAAAAAATTATTTTTCCTCTATTACTAGGAAGATAATCTGGCATTACACAGTTATGGAGCTGAAAAAGAAAACAGTATTTCAACTGCTTTTTAGCATAGTGGATACCGTTCTTTCACACTACACCAAAATCAGCAAGTGACTTTCCTAAAGGTTAGTTACAATGTAAAATCTAAAACCGGTCTCTCTTGGACAGTGAATGAATTTTTCACTCATGCATAATTTTGTGACATAATGAATGGGTCATGTGGAAAATAGTGGTTCACCGAGTTTTGTTTTATGTGTATAGTACTTCCCATTTCATCATACAGAATATTCAAAGACATATACTAAAGTATTGAGGCTTAATAAAATTACTTTTATTGCTTCTTCAAGAACACTCCTAAGTGAAACTAGCTTTAAAAAAAAAAAAAAAACTATGGGTATGTAGAAACAACATATTGAATATTAAAAGGTTTGATGTAATTGCCTTCAAACCTTAAAATCCAGCTGTTTTACTCCTTACTCCTTACCATCAGTTCAAATGTCAGTCAATACACTGAAAAAGGTAAATAACTTCTTAGTATTATTACGAAAACAGATCTCACCTTGAAGAAAGGGACACTGAAAGGAACTAGGGACTCCCAGAGGTACTCAGACCACATGTTGAGAACTACCATTGTAGGTTGTTAGCTAGTATATAAAGAAAGAATACATAAAGCTGCACCACACTTGGGATGTGTTTTTGACAATTTGGGAAAAAACAAAGACCCATGACCTATTACAACTTATAAATTCTGCTGACTCATGAATTTGAATGGCACATTCTACAAGGCTGTTGTTTTGAAGCTAGTAACCAGTCAGAAATGGCATTTTATCCTAATTTCACCAGGTAAATGCTGGAAGCATTGTTTAAACATCACATTATTAAAATGTCACCTGCTAGAGTTGATCTGAAGAGGTCAGTTAAAAATATCTGTTGGAACAAAATATGTTACATGGGAAGAAGTAAAGAAAAATCTGTTATAGTGATAATCATTAATTTAGGATTTTGTGAAGACCTCAGGACAATTCCCTCAGCACTGTTAAGAATCTGTGACTGGGCAAAGAAGCTCATTTGTTTATTTTTTCATTTATTGCATTCTAGAACCTACCATGAGTCATCTATAGTTCCATTTTGATAACGTGAATCAAGACAAATTGCTAAAACCAAATGATAGGTTACTCATGGGCTCCCAAAGGGCTGACAGAGCACTCCTATGCTCATTTATTGGTATCTACTCCATTATTTATAATCTTTCCCATCAAAGTAGCTGATTTTAAATGCTCAGTCTTGACAAATATTAAAATACAGTAGCCCTTATCAGTAGGTTCATTTTACACAGTTTCAGTTACCCATGGTCAGCTGTAGTCCAAAAATATTAAATGAAAATTCCAGAAATAAACAATTCCTAAATTTTAAACTGCACGCCATTCTGAGTAGCATGACGAAATCTTGCACCGTCCCCATTAGGATGTAAATCATGCCTTTGTCCAGCTATATACCCTATCTACCTGTAAGTCACCTAGTAGCCATCTGGGTTATTAGATGAACTGTCGAGGTGTCACAGTGTTTGTGTCCAAGGTCAACAGTAGTCTAACACTATGTCACAATGCTTAACAATGCCTACGTTCACCTCACTTCATCTGATGATTTCACATCAACACAAGAAAGGTGAGTACAATACCACATTTACATTAACTGACATTACAGTATACTGTTATAATTGTTTTATCTTGTTGTTCTACCTCTTATTGTGCCTAATTTATAAGTTAAACTTTATCAAAGGTATGTATGTATAGGAAAAAACAATGTATATAGGGTTCAGTACTAACTGCAGTTTTAGACATCCATTGGGAATCCTGGAATGTAATCCCTAACGATAAGGGACTACAATATAAACATTCCAGGAGGCTCTTCTTATACTAGTTAAAGGGCATCAGCAGTGGCAGCAACGTGAGTAGTATTAGTGATTATTTGAACCATCATTTACGTGCATACCATATGTTACAGTTTTCCAAGCACACGTTGAGCATTCCTAATCCAAAAATCACACAAAACAAAACAAAACAAAAACAAACTTTTTGAGCACTGACATGGCACTCAAAGGAAATGTTATGCTTAGCTGTCAAGTATATAACACAAATATTTCAAAATTTGAAAAAAAGACAAAAATCTAAAACCTTTCTGGTCCCAAGCATTTTGGATAAGGGATACTCAACTTGTATGTACTTTCACATACTTACTCTGATTTCATGAATGTAATAATTCTTAAAGTAGCTAGAGATCATCTTTTTATATATAAGTAACCTTTTTATAGCTAAGTAATAAACACATACTAGTGGGTTTAAACCCAAACCTTCTGACAAGTTTTTTTAGTGTTCTTTCCTACATTCTGTCATAAGGAACTCTCTAGTCATCACCATCTCACTCTTTTTTTTTTTTTTTTTTTGTGGGAGTCTGGAATGCTCAAAATTACAAACAGCCTTCTCAATTTTCCCAGATAAAATTCAAACCAATATAAAGGGTAATAGCATTTAAAAAGTTCCCAACTCTTTGTAAATAAACACTAAAGGGAACAATTTCCCATTAAAGATTATCATTTTTCTTATGTCAGCCAACTTTCAAAATTATCTTAAACTAAATTTATTCAGCAAGCATTTGCGTATCTCTTAATGTATGTTAGTTGGTATCAGATTTTTTAAAACCTGCCGGTTCTTCATAAAATGAAATTCACTATAACAAATAAATTGTGATTATTCTGGTTGTACCTTCTCACCATAACTGCCATATACCTAAAATATAGGGATAGATCTTCACAGACACCATCATTATTAATAAGTTTTGCTATATATTCCAATCATTAATGTTCCAGTAACACTCATTTATTACTATTACTAACATAATAATGGAATCAAAAAGGCTTTGGTTCATGTTATAGAAAAATTTAAACTGGCAAAACTGAAATTAGTTTATTGGCTCCTAATTTCCAGTATAAAATTATAAGTGCATATATAATAATTTACATACTTAAAAATATATGTTGATAGGATGGTTTAATTGTATAAAAGGACTATCTTTAAAAAGTCAACTTTAAGCTTTATCAAGAATGTAACATTCATATAAATACTTGTGAATCGTAAAAGCAATTTTGTTTTTAATCTTTGTTGTGATGATATGTGATAACTACTAGATGTGTAACATTTCCTCTCATATTCATGTTACTTGTAATGATTCAAAGACCAAAGTGATAGGAAGTCTCTGCTGAAGCTTACAGTAAACTTTTTTGTGTGCATATCACCCTTGTCCCACTGTGTTTGTGTCACATGCTCATTTTAAATGAAAATGCATGAAATGTAAATTTGTTCTTTTCTTCTTCAAGGTCATTCGGTTTACCATGTTTCAGTCACATCTGTATCATTTGCATAGATGAAGAAAAAGTAGATCAGTAGAATAAAAATAATAAAGGACCATAAAATGCTATGTCAACTCTTTAGATTTACCAAGATTCATTTAAAAAGCAATGTAATTAAAATATGCATTTACACTACAATCTGTATTCATAAATCCCGATAAGCCAACCTCATCATAAGTGATACAGATGTATTTTTCCCTAAATCCTTTAGATGATCATATTATGATTTTCCTTAAAAAAAAAAATTGGTGATAAAAGAATAGCATAATTTAATTACTATTCTTCAGTTGTTCTTCAGGAAATAAAGAGAAATCACATTGTGTTGATTTTTAATAAAAGTTCAATTTTCCAAAAAAATGTTTTCTTGCTAAAACCACAGACCTTAGTTCTAAATTTCACTAGATTCATTAATTTTTTGTGACAAATGCTTTTATTTATGGAATTATGAGTTGTTGTAAATGAAAATGACTCAGCTGTATATTAATGAAAGGAAAGAAACAAACAGCTCATTTTAACATAAATTTGAAATTTTCCAGTAAAGATCTGAAATTAATTAAGAGTCAGAACTTTTAAGTGGAGGTATCAGAAGACATTTTAACGCCTGGCTCCACTTGAAACACACTAATTTTTAAAAGTTACCTTTAACACAAAATAATTCCATTGGAGATTATTAGCTCTTGAATACCAGTATTGGTATTATGTTTGCCATCACTTAATGTTATCCCAACAGGTGAGAAAGTAGTATTAAGCCAAAATCAGCTCTGGCTGACATAAGGGTGACTTAAGTTGGGTTGATCGGTAATGTAAGTTAAAATAATAATTTGCAGTTATTATCATTTCACCTTGAATGTTAGTTACATTTCCATTTTCACTTTTACATTAAATAGAAATCTATGCATTTTCCTCTAGTGATGGCAGGTGACTACTGTGTTTACATTTTGTATGTGACTCTAAGTAATTCCTTAAAATATCCAGGTGACAACAAAAAAGATGAAATTAAAGGATTCCAAAACTGGCATATTAAAATCATATTCAAAGTATATTAAGTATATTAAATTGAGACCAATGATTGTTACACTATTTTGGTTCTGGCTCATTTGGGATGCATATTTTTACTTTCGCCTTAGGCAAAAATTAAAGATAGATTTCATAAATATTTGGGAGTTCTTGGTCACAACTCTGCACTCAATGCTATGTTCTGTTTTCAGGTAATTACTACCGTATTTTTAAATAAGTTACTTAAAATCAATCACAAAGGAAAAAAAACTATCCATCTTGGGATATACTAGGGTAGTTTCAGAGCAATGGAAAATCAACTTAGAACAGTTCAAATGAGAAATATTACAACTCATTTTCATAAATCCAATTTATTCACAAAAATTTGGTATAGTTTATACCAAACCATAAAGCCTGTAAGAGATATATCATTAAATAACGGTATATTTTCAAGAAGCAGGTTTTAAAAAATTGTGAATTAAAATAAGTTTATGTTTTATGTATTTAAAAAGGCAGGGAAAGAACAAAGGGAAGAAAATAGAAAAAACTAAATTAAAAACACTAATGTAGGCTAATACTGCTTACATATGAACATCAAGATGCCAAGGGACCCAATACAATCCTCAGTCTAACATTTTCAATGGCACAGCCTAGTGATCACACGATACTGGTGATACTCTCTAGTTACCCCTGGCAACCTTTCTCAACTGTAACGATGCTACCCTACAATAGCTTTCACTGGGCAGCTTTCTCTTCACTTAGCTGAATGCTCTGGGACCATCTGCGTCGGCAAGCATAAAAGGCCAGCCTGCCTGTGGGCCCGTCACTCTGAACACCACCTCTCTGACCCTGATTAAATACAACTTTCAATCCTTTTTGTCCTCCCTGTTGACTTCTCCTATTAAGAGAGCCCTTTGACAAAGAAAGCGGAAGAGTGGACTAACTGCCCCCAAGAAAGGTGATGTCTGATACTGCTCAACACAAGGATTAGCAAGGCAATACATAACAAAAGCAAGTTTTGGGGGAGGGGAGCGGTAAAGAAAAAAATGGTTTTAGCTAGAGCTTTGACTAATTCAGTAGGTACACAATTCAACAAATAGCTATACAAGAGGACTTCTTTGATAGAAATAACTATAGCAGAACAATAATTTGGAGAGATACCTTTCAAGATCTTGACATAAGACCATGACATTGACAAAAAAAACCAGATATTTGTTTTCTACTTGATTTTTTTTTAATTAAAAAGGAAACATAGTTGAGGGACAGGAAAGATTGCCGGAAAAAGTGAGAAATGAAATAAAACCACAAATAAATCATAATTATATACTTGTTTCATTAGAAAGGTTGCTTGGCTTACTGAACACATTAAATTGACATCTGAGTTTATACAAAGGTGGAAAACAATTCCAAAATACTACAAAGAATCATTTTTGTAACTCATCATGCCTAGACTGAGAGAACTTCAATTTGAAACAACTGGTTTCACAGGATGAAGACCTTTTAATAAAAAGAAGACATTTTAAAACTTCCAAGTAGATGGAAGCTTATCAATACCATCCAGTTCTGTAAGGTAATCAGAACCTACCAATAGGTCTGCTGATCAAAATTACCACCTTTAATAAAACCATCACTTTATAAAGTAACTCATAAGCTTTCCTGCCCCTATATCAGGCCAGCTAATAAATAAAAGGTCTGCTTGGCTCAATCAGCAAAGCAATTAAATAATGTAACCTCATAATATACCTTGAAACATTAATGAAAAAATAAGTAAAAACCAACAAGCTAAGGAACTCTATTCAGAGCTACTTATGAAAGTCTAAAGTCTAAAGTAAAACTTGACTGTGCATTATTCAAAAAATGGCCAATAAGCCTAGAAAAGTCAAGTAGCAGAGAGAGAAGAGAGTCCGGGCACAGTGGCTCAAGCCTGTAATCCTAGCACTTTGGGAGGCAGAGGCAAGTGGCTCACCTCATGTCAGGAGTTTGAGACCATCCTGGCCAACATGGTGAAACCTTGTCTCTACTAAAAATACACAAATTAGCCAGGCATGGTGGTGGTCATCTGCAATCCCAACTTGAGAGGCTGAGGCAGGAGAATCACTTGAACCCAGGAGACAAAGGTTGCAGTGTGCTGAGATTCCCCCATTGCACTCCAGCCTGGGCAACTGGGCAACAGAGCAAAAACTCCCAACTTAAAAAAAAAAGAGAGAGAGAGGTGGTGGGGGGAGATTCCTAAGACACATGAGACTTTCTGTGACAAAACTAGGAAAACCCTGGACAAACTGGGACACGTTGTTCATCCCAGAAGGGAGGTCACATATATGGAGAAACTATTATGTGCTAAGCACCGTGCTAGATTCTTTCATGGACCTTAACTCACTTACTCTTCACAACAACCCTATAAGGAAAAGAATTTTTTTAAATGAAGAAGTCTTGCTAACTATGAGGATAAGTGATCTCTACAAGATTGCATTATTAGAAGAATAGGAATCAAAATCTGACAGCTTTATCTTCAAAGCACATGTTTCTATCACAATACCATATTGCCTTTCTAGGAGTTAGGTAGGAAGAATGATGGAGCCATCATTTTCCTTCAGCACAAAATTTGGCAAACACAGAAGTCCCATATTCTACACATCTGACTATGTTGTATTCCAACAGAGCTACAGAGAAACAAAGCAGTGCTTGATTGATCATATAAATTATGGTGGAATCTGAACTGATAGAGTGTTGAACATTTTAGAAAACCCATGTACAAAACATGCTGCTGGGAACACTTCTTTATTGTTGGATTTCCTGGCTTACTGGGGTCGGGAATTGGCTCGTACAGGGAACGAAGTAAACTCTATGTTTGGTACAGAGAACGAGATCAAGGGTAGAGAATAAGAACTGTGCTCCAGAGCAGGATTCAGCTATTTGGATACAGCACTGGAGGACATGACCATTGTCCCTTCAAAGGTTCTCCTATGTACCCAGCAATTCACACTACCAAGATACTGTCACTACAATAAATGGGACCATAGATTCACAACAGCAAAAGACCATTTTAAAAAGCAAAAATTTGATTGATGTAACCACCTCCCCACCTCTCCCACATTTCCCTTTTCTAAGGGAAAAGGACAATATTCAAGGTTATGGGAAGACAACGTTCGGTAACAAAGAAACCAAAGAATGTATGAGATATGCCCAAGTAACTAAAATATTAATAACAAAATTGTAAAAATTTTACATCATCACTCGTTAGAGTAAGTAGGGAAAGCTTTATAAAGGAATTATCGGTTGAGCTGGCTTTGAAGGCTGGTTGAATTTAGTTCTGACAGATTGACATGAGACAAAGCATTCCAGGTAGAGATGTATGAGCAATGTCCGAAGTAGCAAAATCAGAAAAGAATTTAGTACTGGCTATCATCTAGCACTCATAATAAGCTTTTACTTGAATTATGACATGCTTATTGATTCCATCATGGTGTCTTCAGGGATTCACATGAAGGCACCTAGCAGGGTTTAGCTACATGCAGCACGTAGGTATCCAAAAAAGGCCTTTTCCCTGCCTTTCACTGAACATTCTTTTTAATAGGTTCTAAGCACTTAGAAGGGTTGGGCAACCAGAGATCCCTGGCTCCCAAACAATGTTATTAGGTAGGAAATCTGGATTAACTGAAGTTGTAGAGTCTAAAACACTATAAAAGAACATTTGGTTTAACTTTCCAGATAATACAGGAACCACTATTGAAACACTCCAGGCAGGAAATTAAAATAACTGCAATAACATTATTTTAATTTACAGTTCTAAATTATTTTAATGTTTAAACAGATTGCACATCTAGAAGCAAGGTGGGTCTAAAAGGAAAAGTTCTAGCTCTGAAACAAGCTGACTTTACCTTCTGAACCTGTTTGTTCAAAAACAAAATTAGGTTAATACCTGTTCTGACTACCTCCTCTGAGAACTCTTAAGGATTGTTGGAGAAGACATGTCAACGTATGTAAATATTAAAGCATTATACGAACATATTCTACTATCGTTTATGCTGGCTTATATATAAAACACTAAAATTAATTTTTAATAGATTCATACCTAGATAAAAAAGTGGAGAAACAGTAGTTTTTTTTCCTAATAAATAGGCAATATTCTTCATGTTTGCCACTTGTCTTAGTGTCAAATGAAGAGATGAAGAAAATACATCCTTTATTTATAGCTTTATTTATTTATTTGTTTGTTTATTTTACTTTGAGACAGGGTCTCACTTTGTCTTTCAGGATAGAACGCAATGGTGCAATCATGGCTGACTGCAGCCTTGACTTCCTAGGCTCAAGTGAACCTCCCACCACAGCTTCCTAAGTAGTCAGGGCTACAGGCACATGCCACTGTGCCCAGCTAATTGTTTTTATTTTTTATTTTTCTAGAGATGAGGTCTCCCTATGTTGCCCAGGCTGGTTTCAAACTCCTGGGCTAAAGCAATTCTCCCGCCTTGGCCTTTCCCGAAGTGCTGAAATTAAAGGTGTGAACCACTGCACCCAGCTTCCAACTTTATTTCTTATCAAAACTAGGCCAATGGCTTTGAAATCTTAATTTCCTTAACAGCTATACTGAAAATAATTTTCAGAAACTGTACAACATTATGGTACTGATACCAAGGCACCTAGAACAGAGTTAGAGATGGGGTATTCAAGTTTTAAATACACTGAATACATTTTTTAAATGGTGTAATTCCTATCTAAGTACACTTGAATGCAGTAAGGTTATAGATCTGCCAATGAAATTTTTTTTTGCTTATTTCTCTCTATCCAGGTCCCACTTCAAAGTTTTAATTTGTCACTCACTAGTGAGCAATCACAGACTTTGGGAAAGTTACTTGATATCACTACATTTTTTAAATTGGAAAACAACAATAAAAATATTTACGTCTCTTCACAAAGCTGAAGTGAGGCATGAAGGGCTACATGACTTAAAGAATATAAAATCCATCAAGTACATTCATGTCTACTTATATATGTTATCTAAAAAGTCTGAACTCACAGAAGTAGAGAGTAAAGTCATGGTTACCAGGAGTTTGGTGGAGAGGGGGTTGGGGAGATGTTTGTCAAAGATAATAAAATCTCA